>VDFB02123726.1:41558-126728 GCA_007258455.2 Sequoia sempervirens | reverse complement strand
CTCCCAATTTTTAAAAACTATCAAGAACCTCAAGTAAAACCTTTGTGGTACAGAGGTGAAGACCATTGTGAATTTTACCAATATAAGGGACATAAAACACAAAATTGTTTCAGACTCAAACATCTCATCCAAGGCCTTATTGATCAAGAAGAAATTAGTGTTAATAAAAAATTAATGAATGAAGATTATAAATATATAAAAATCCTATTCCAAGTGATCATGGGAAGTTGAAAGATTCTAGAAAGGCATCAAGCTCAAATAGTGTAAACCATACCAATGATAACATAGTAGGACACATTTGTGTTACTCAATCATCATAGGATGAGGAACCAAACATGCATCAAGACACTTTCTTAATAGAAAATCAAGATCAATCAATAGTGTCTAGCAATGTTTCATTTTGAAATGGCATCAAATATGTCTCAGATCGCAATATCCATCCACATATGAATTCATTATTGTACATATTGAATAAGTTCCAATACAACAAAAATACCCCATCATTCCATCCAAACCCCTTAAGAGTAGCAAAGATTCTTTTATCCAGACTATGTCATCTACCCCAAAGTCACATCAAGAAGATACTCTTGAGTATAACAAAAGTTGTTGCAAATCAAGTCAAGGTTAAGAGCTCATACCCTCAAAGAAGTATCATGATCTACATAATATCTTCCAACCATAAGTGATAGTTTCTCTACCATAAGTCATGAAGAAGAGCTTACTTCCCCAAAATACTATCATGATTTGATGAACATCTTCTAATCCATTCAAAACTTCAAAGATGTCTTAGATACTACGGGCGGGAGATGTTTCCTTCTAATGGACATATAAACGATATTCATCCAAAAAAATGGTCTCCACTCTTGACATTATCACACAAGAGAACTAAATGATAGAAATCATTGATTCTTATAGTGACTATGAATTATTGACGTCTCTTAAATTAGCATCAAAATTTGACACAACCTACATTCTAATTGAAGACATTGAGTATGAAGATATCTAGCATTATCCAACCAAAGGATTATGTGTGCATAAACATGGTATCTTAAGATCAATACAAACAATTAGCATTCCTTTGCGAAGTGTAGAAGAAGTAAAATCACATATTCGGGATGATTCATATTCAATAGTCCTTTGTCAATGGATGCATTATCAGGGAAAAGTTAGGCACAGTTAAAAATGACATCTTGAAATCAGCAAAGTATTAGATGCATAGGACAACTAAGAGGGGGGATTAAATCAATTGTATAATTTTAAACTATTAGAAACCCTTATTAACATTTAGATATGCATTAGTTCTTAAACCCGTATCCACCATTAAACCCTTAACATGCATTAACAGAATGTAAACATATAAAGTAGTAATGCAAACACATTAAACACATAAGAAGAAAAAATTTACGTGGAAAACCCAAGAAGAGAAAAACCACAATAAGGATTAGATCACTAATATATGAATTATAACACCAAATACAATAAGGCTCACTACTAATGGCTCACTGCCCATAAAGATATAAACAAGGGCTCACTACCAAAGGACTCAGTGTCTAGAAGAAAGAAAAAAGAAGGGGTGGCTCACTAGAAATTTGAATTGCTAACAATACATCTCTCATATGTCAAAGGTATAGCTCCACTGAAGCACAAGCAACCCATCAAACAAACTGAAACATAGACACCTTTTCATTGCATTAGGAAGTCATAGGCATTAAGACTCATACTCAGATCAACACACTTGATCACTTTCACATCTTTCACATCACACACTTCACACACAATCCATACAAAAATTATGCTTGCATTTATACCCTCCACAACCTAAAACAATACCAATTAGGTTGGACTTAATGAAGTCCAACACTTCTCCAAACAAGTCGACACCAAACACTTCCATAATATAAATAAGTGAAGCCAAACCATGCCACTACTTAAATAGGACCCAGATATACATCAACATGCTTCTCAAAACTTCCTCAAACAATAATTATCCTTCAAAACTAGTGCTAGCACGTCATGTTGGCCAAACCTACACTAACACTAACAAGCAACACCAAACACACTTATTAAGGTCTAGAAACATTTTACAAACCACATAGAAACACTCCATGCTATTGATAAAACATCTCAATACTCCAACCCCATTAGAATATAATGTACAACAACTCCAACCACCTAAAACACAAGAACACCTTCATTTTGTTTAACCAGACATATTGGCACAAACATCCAACACAACAAAAAACCTTGCAAAGCAATTCAAAACCTAAAAATTCTAGGGAAGGTAGATACAAACATTATAACCATGTTCCTAGATCCACAACACTAGAAGCTTCACTAAATAGAAATATGGAGCAATCTCATTTCTCCCAGACACCTTGTTTTACTAGATAGACATACTGTCAAACACATCTCCCACTATAGATAGATCTAGAATCTAAAACTATGGATATAACACCTTTGAAATCATCTAATCATTACATCCAAACCACATTTCAACCATGAAGAAATGTGGAGCAAAACACTGAACACCACTCTATCACACTAAACTTTCTTTTATTCAAATCTTCTCAAAAGCACTTGGAACCCAAGTGAACCAGCTTCATCAACAACATTACTAACACCTATGAAACACATCTACAACATTTGTAACACTTTCCAACTATGATAATTTACCCAAACACAAGTTAGGGTAGCAACCTCTACAACTATACTAAAGTAGGACATCAATGACAATGCCAACAATGTGTTGACATTAATACCAAAAACTCCAAACTTCCAGAACTCCAATGCTATGGGTTGATATTATCAACACCAACAACATTCTAATAATCTCTTTATATAATGGGTTGACATCAATGACAACACCCAAGCAACTCACAAATAACTCCATCATCTCCAAACTTCCAACAATCTCCCCCTTTGTCATTGATGGCAACACCTACTTTCTAAAAAACCATCAATAACAAAAGCAACCAATAACAATACTGCAATAAGCAATACTCCCCCTAACAGGGACAACTCTTTCGTTTCTTGAAATATTAGGTCTACTTACTCTTCTAGATCACTCTCCTCCTTTGCTCCTTAGACAACACTTTTCCATACTCTCTCCATGTTTTTCAAATTCTCTCTCCCCCTTACTCATCACTATGGTTTTTCTATCACTTTAACTTTCTCTCCCCCTTTGATGACATACAAAGGGAAACACCTACAACTACACTTATTCTTCTACACTCTCTTTTCTATATACTCCAAAAATCACTACTACCTACTCCCCCTGAGAGGTAGCCTTCAGTGTTAGTCCAATACCAAGAGATATATCTTGAAATGCTTCCCAGATAGATGCACACACTTATACATCTAGTTGAAAGGAAGGGTAATAACCCCTAACTTCTCTTAGAGATACTCAAAATTATCTTTTGGAAGAGCCTTTGTGAAAATATCAACAACTTGATCCTTAGTAGGTGCATACTCCAACTTCACCTCATTCTCTACAACTTTCTCTCTCAATAAGTGATACCGGATTGAGATATGTTTTGTTCTTGAATGAATTATTAGATTCTTTAAAATATTAATTACACTTGTATTGTCACACATTATAGGTATAGGTTCATCATATGAAAATATTATATCTTTAAATGTTTCCTTCATCCACAACTCTTGTGTATAGCATGATGCTACTACAATATATTTTGCTTCTACAGTAGATAATGACACTAAATCTTGTTTCTTCCTTAGCCATGAAACCAACCTGCTTCCAAGAAAGAAAGCACCACCAATTCTACTTTTCTCATCATTTTTATATCGATCCCAATTTGCATCTATATATGCACTCAACAAGAAGTCAATATCCTTAGGATAACACAAACCATAATACAAAGTGCCCTTCAAATTTTTGAATATCCTCTTCACTACTACAACATGAGATTCTTTGGGATCTTCTTGAAATCTAGCCACAATTCAAATTGAATGCATGATATCTAGTCTAGTGGAAATAAGATATAATATTCCACTAATCATTGATCTATACTTTCTATGATCTATCTTAGGAGATTCATCATTCTTGCACAACTTACAACCAATAACCATAGGAGTACATACCAGTTTAAAGTCTCCATTCCAAACTTCTTCAAAAATTCCCTAACATACTTAGATTGTTATATGAATATACCTTTCTTAGATCGATTGATCTAGAAACCAAGAAATTCATCTACCCACACATTGACATCTCAAATTATTTTTATATTTCCTCTTCAAACTTCTTGCACATATCTTCATTTCCTTCAAATATTATGTCATCAAAATACACCACCACAATTAATATTTTTTCTCCTTTAAATTTAAAATATAGATTTCTATCTACAATACCTTTCTAAATCCTTGTTGTAGCAAGTAGTTATCTAACCTTGCATACAAAGCTCTTGGATCTTGCTTCATTCCTGTAAACAATGATTTTGGTTAACCAATGCTCTCTAACTCTCCTAGGGTTTTTCACCTAAAAGGAGAGAGATATGGTGCCAAAATACAAAGGTTTACACTCAAGACTAATTTGAATCAAATGTATTATGCCTAATTAAGATGTCCTACTACTCTGATTTGAAATTGAAATTATTTAACGATGCAAAACTATGAAAATGTGAAGTACTACAAAACACATTATGATATGAAATCATGAACTAAATGACCTAGAAATGCAAATAAAACCAAATAAAAAGTTATGAAATAGAATGTGTACACCTAGAGACTGAATATGAATGGCATGAAGGTCTAAAATCCTGATAAAACTGATGCAAAAGTTAACTGGGACACTTAGGCCAGTATGGGTGACTTAGTCCCAGTTTTGGGAAACTTTGTCGGAACGGGAATCTACCAAATGGGTATCTAGATCTACAAAAATACTAAAAATTAGGTTTAGTGGGACTAAGTCACCCAAGGTGGTGACTTAGTCCACTTCTGAATCTCTAAAAATTTGCAAGTGGAAATGAATGCCTTAGGTCTGCACTCTAGTTTCCCACAGGTGTCCACTTCTAAAATTCTGATTTTCAAACCTGAAAATGAGTTTTTGTTGATATTTTGACTTGTTGAATGAAGAGAAGACTTGAGCCACCTTGCAACTTGATCTCCAATTATTTACAAACCTCCAAGATTCCTAAATCTACAAACACACAAAGAGAGAAGAAGAAAATGTTGATTGTTAGGGCATCAGGGTTTGCCTTGGTCAAACCCCTTTTAGGTAATTAAACCAAAATGATGAAAGAATGGAATTAAACATGAAATAATGGAGTTTATTACCTTTCCATGATGATTTATTTTGAACTTCTGCAACAAAACATGAATAATCCTCCCTTAAATGTCTGAAAATTGCTCTTGAATGACTTGTAATGTTAAAACCCTAAGTTGCTTGACTTGAGATGGAAGATTAGAGGATGAATGAAGATGAGAGATGTGAATTAGGATGAAGTTAGTTCAAATGAGATGGAAAACCCTATATTTATACACAATTATGCCTTAATTCCCAAAAATACCTCATCACAGGTTGACCTTAAGTCTTAAAGAATAAAAACCGAAAGAAATTTGAATTAATTTTGATTTTTGTGCCACATGGGACTAAGTTGCCCAAGGTGGTGACTTAGTCCACCTAGGAAATTTTGAGTGGATGTCATAAATTAAGATGTATTAAATGTTGTTTATTGGTTCCTTCAACAAGACACATAATCAAGGCCTGTAAGTGCATAAAGGAGCCATTTAAAGCATAAGAAAGGTGTAAATATTGATGACAAGCCTAGGAAAGTGTGAAATTTTGTTATAATACTTTACAAAACTTTGAAATAGGTTTTGGTAAGTTTATTTAGGTGAATTATAACATTATGGTCCTAGAAAAGTGTGAAGATGTGTTACAACACCTTACAACACTCTTGCAAGACATCAATAAATGCATTTTATTCAATTTGCAAGGGTTCAATACCTAGTGTGGATGTGTAAACACCTCACAACACCAAATAAATTCCTCATTAAGTCTAATTTTTCATTAATTATTCTCATATCAATCAAAACATACACTTTTTGGTAACACAAGTCCATACAATGCTTTCTTCAACCTGCAAACCATATTTTCATCTTTTGACAACTGAAAACCTTTTGGTTGTTCAATGTATACATATTTTTCCAACTCACCATTCAAGAATATAGACTTCATATCAATTTGATATACTTTTAAATCTTTATGTGTTGCAAAATCTAAAAACACGTTGATAGCTTCCATTCTTGCAACCAAAGAAAAAGCCTCTTCAAAGTATATACCTTCAACCTATGAGTAACCCTTACACACAAGTCTATCATTATTCCTAATAAATTTTCCATCTTTATTCAACTTGTTCCAAAATACCCACTTAGTACCAATCACATTCTTTTTTTCTATTCTTGGGACCAATTCCCAAGTTAGGTTCTTCTCTATCCATTCTAACTCTTCATTTCTTTGACCCAATTTTTATCTTTGCATGCCTCAATCACTATTTTTGGTTCTACCTCATAAATTAAATATAAATTTAGTTGTTCCTCTATCATAGCAGCTTTTCTCCTTCTTAGCACACCTTTTCTCCTATCTACAATTATTTGATCTTCTAATGATTCTTCTGCACATACTTAGGATTCTTAAGATTCTTTTCTAGATCTTCTTCCCCGTCAACTATCAACTCTTTTCCTTTGTCTTTAGCCTTTTCTTCTTCACTACAAGGGGATTCATCATATTCAAATCTTTCTATCATTACTGAACTTTGATGTGGTTCCTCATCTACTTTGACATCTACACTCTCAACAATATTCTTCAACCTTTTATTGTAGCACCGATAGGCCTTGCTTCTTGTAGCATATCCAAGGAAGATTCCTTCAATAGATCTTGCATCAAAATTACCTAAGTTTTCTTCATCTCTTCTAATATTATATTTGCTTCCAAAAACACTAAAATATTTTAAAATATGGGGTTTACCATAGCATTACTCATAAGGATTCTTTGAATTTTTTTCTCTTGCTTGACCTCTGTTAAGAATGTAGACTATAGTATGAATTGCTTCTCTCCAACTATCAAACCTCAAACATTTGATTTTTTAAATTCATTTAATTCTCAACCATAGCCTTAAATTCATTAAACTTTGCTAGATATTATAATTTTCTTTGAGAAATGTAACCCAAGCCATTCTAGAATAATCATCAATTAATAATATGAAATACCTATCACCACATGAGCTTCTAATTCAGGTAGGTCCACACAAATCTATATGCACTAACTCCAAGGGACCTATGGTAGAATATTCTTTTTTCTTGAATCTTTCCTTTGTTTACTTTCCAACTTGATGTTCTTTTCAAATTGTATTGATAGGCTTTGTAATCTTTTGAAAATATCTCATAGCATCAATAGAACTTATCCTTACTAGGATATCAAAATTGATGTGACCCATTCTTCTATGCCATAGCCAACTTTTATTATTTTGAGACATAAATCACTTTGCACCATTATATTTGAGTTGATAGACATTACCTCATGTCCTTGATCCAACAACAACCAAAATATCGAAGCTTCCTTTTCTAATTTCACAATCACCATTCTTAAATACAAGATTATATCCTTTGCTACACATTTGTCCTACACTTATAAGATTGTGTCAAAGAACCTTGACATAAAGAACATCATCTATATTATTCTTCCCATCAAAACTAATTGAACCTTTCCCATGGATCTTAGAAGATGTATCATCACCAAACTTAACAAGAACACCATCATATTGTTCAAGCTTAACAAAATTTTATCATCTATCACATGATTTGAGCAGCCACTATTAATGATGAGTAATTATTCTCCTCTCTAGCATGAACAATAATCAACATAGTTCCTTCAATGTTATGACATATTTCCAAAGCATTTTCCTTCACACATCTTTCAAGATTAGTAGAATTAGTTCCAACATTTAAAGCCATGAACAAGAATTCATCACTTCCTTCATCCAAATAATCTATTTTTTTATCATCAAATACACCAGTATCCTTTTCAACATAATAACTCTTCTTAACAAATTTACCCTTATTATCCTTTTGTTTATCATTAGTAACTTTGATTGGAAATTTATATGCATAATGATCCATCTTTACACAATTGAAACATTTGAAAGGAAGCTTACCTTTGTATTTTCTAGTACCCTTTTTCAATCTCCTCACAAAGTTTTCTTCCACCTCATCAAGATCATCTAGATCTGATCCATCATATTTTTCCACTTTACAGACTTTACAAGTAGTATCTTTGTTTGTAGTATCTTGACCAAACTCTCTAATTTCAAAAGAATTTAAAGCACCAAACATTTGATCTCTAGAGTAATTATCCAAATTTTGAGCTTCCTTGATAGCATAAAATTTATGACTATAAGCTTTAGGCAGAGTTCTTAATACTTTTTTCACCACTTCACTTTCATCCATCTTTCCACCAAGACCATTGATGGCATTGACAACTTCATCAACTTTAACCATGTAGGCAATAATATCTTCATCTTCAAAAATCCTTAGGGTTTCAAATTTGGCTTTATAGATTTGCATCTCAACTTCTTTGACCTTATCATCTCCTTCATTGATTCCTTCCAACTTTGTCCAAACATCTTTAGCATACTTTTAGCTTATAACCTTCACAAGTTTTGAATCAATAAGACCACTTAGGATTGCATTCCTTTCTTTTTCATTTTTCTCATATTCCTTGATCTCATCATCAATTGATGGTAAATTTGAAGGCATGGTATAACCACTTTCAACAAACTTCCAAACACCAAAGCCGAGGGAGACTAAGAAAGACTCCATCCTAACTTTCCAGTAGGTAATTTTCTTTCCATCGAACAAGGGAGCTTTGACACCTTTCCTATGGACCATCTAGATCTACCTCAAGGAATTCAGCTTCTTCCTAGGAACCACAACCATGATACCAATTGTTAGATGCATAGGACAACTGAGATGGGGGTTGAATTGGTTGCATACTTTTAAAACATTAGAAACCCTTAATGTTAACATTCATATATGCATTAGTTGTTAAACCCTTATCCACCTTAAAACCCTTAATGTACATTAACAAAATGTAAACATATAAAGCAATAATGCAAACACATCAAACACATAAGAACACAAAATTTACGTGGAAAACTCAAGAAGGGAAAAACCATGGTGAAGATTAGCTCATTAATATATGAATTGCAACACTGAATATAATAAGGCTCACTGCCAAGGTCTCATTGCCTAATAAGATAAAGATGCACTCGACATTAGTGGCTCACTGCCAAAGGACTCACTATCCAAAAGAAAGAAGAAACAAGAAGGGATGGCTCACTACTAATTTGAACTACTAACAATACATCTCTCATATGCCAAAGGTATAGTTCCACTGAAGCACAAAACCCTCTTCAAACAAACTAAAATGAAAACACCTTCTTCTCACTACATTAGGAAGTCATAGTCATTAAGGCTCGCACTCAAATCAATACACTTGATCACTTTTGCATCTTTCACATTACACAAACTTTACACACAATCCTGATAATAATTCTTCTTGCATTTATAGCTTTTGCAACCTAAAATAATCTGAATTAGGTCAAGTTTAATGAAACGTATACACCTCAATTGTGTAACACAAAATAGGTCAATACTAAACACTTCCATAATATAAATAAGGGAAGGAAAACCATGCCACTACTTGAATAGGATCCAAATCTATATCAGCATGCTTCTCAACACTTCCTCAAACAATAATTACCCTCTGTAATTAGTGCTAGCATGCCAATTCGACCAAACCTACACTAACACTAACAAGTGACACCAAACACACTTCTCAAGGTTTGAAAACATCTTGTAGACCACACAGCAACACTCCACACTATTCATACAACATATTGGAGTACTCTAACACCATCATAAAATACTACACAACTACTGCAACCACCTGAAACACAAGAACACCTTCATTTTGTGCAATGAGACATACTGACACAAACATCCAAAACACCAAACAACCTTTCAAAATAACTCAGCACCTAAAACTTCAAGAAAAGGTAGATACAAACATTATAAGCACATTCCTAGATTTGTAACACCAAAAACTTCACTGTGGGGAAATGTGGATCAATCTCATTCCTCCTAGACACCCTGTTTTACTAGAAAGACATACTGGCAAACAAATCTTCCACTATAGAACAATCCAAAACCTAAAGCTTTGGATATAACACCTTTGAACACATTTTTTATCATTATTTCCAAACTGCATAAGCATATCTTCAATCATGAAGAAATACAGAGCAAAACACTGAACACCACTCTGTCACACTAAACTTTCTTTTATTAAAATTTTCTCAAAAGCACTTGGAACCCAAGTGAACCAACTTCATTAGAAACATTACTAACACCTATGAAACACACTTATAACATATACAACACTCTTTGACTATGATAATTTCTATAAACACAAGTCATGGTAGCAACCTCTGCATTAATTGTAGTGAAGGAGGACATCCATGAAAATACCAACAATGTGTTGATATTAATACCAACAACTCCAAACTTCCACAAATTTGATGCTAGGTTTTGAAATTATCAACACCAACAAATATTGTCTTAATACAAAGGTTTGACATCAATGACCACACCCAAGCAACTCACAAACAACTCCATCATCTTGAAACTTTCAACACAAAGATGGTAAACAATCTTGAGTAACAAGGAATTGGTTATTCAACAACAGTGGAATCAAATCATGACAGTAACACCTCCATAATACTAAGGGAAATTTTTTATAATGTAAACACCAACATGGGGAGCATGAAGGGTCCTTATGATGAAACCACTACCAATGCTATAACTAGCCATATCATGAATTGTCATCCACACATCATTCTATTCACAAATTAGGACCAACAACAAGAGAAAAAGCTATATCAAGGAAGAGATCAAGTCATTGAAGCAATATAATCAGTAAATCAAAAGGGAAAAAGAAAATTCAAATGGATACCAAAGAAAATTAAGAAAATCATCCCTATCAAACTCCATTAGTCAAAGAAACTATGGGGCAAAATCAAAAATGGAAATTCATCCATCAAAAAAGTTCACTGATGTAAAAGAAGGGTTCAAGAGTGACTTACAAAGTATATCAAGAATTTGGTCCTAATAAAATCTCCATATTCACCCACCATTTCTCATCAACCCAAGTTTGGAGAGTCAAAGATTCTAAAATATCGACCAATCCATCTCATATCCCTCAACACACTTCACCATCCACTTTGACACCCATGATATCTAACTCTTGCATTAACAATGTCTTGGCAAAAAATATTTATCATAAGGACTCTAAGGGCACTCATGATGTGCACCTACATGAGGTTAATTCAAATATCAACAAGGTAGATAAGAACTCTCATGGGTTACATTCAAGTGCTCGTATATTGGCAAATCAACTTATCAATGTTGGAAACTGTTGGTATATTTTGATAGTTGCAACTAAAATAGCACCACCAAGTGGTTCACCATGAGCATAAAATTTTTCAAATATAAAAAAGTAAAATATTAAGAAAATAGTAGAGAAAAAAATTGTCCTCCAACAAAAACTACTTTGGTGGCGCTTTGGGAAAGTATTATTGAAAACTTGGTAAATAGGCATCATGAGTAGAATCGAGCATCTATATGTACCATTTAAAATGGAAGTATCTCATATCTTTCATGATAAGTTCAACATTCCCTTCATCCATTCATTCCATCTTTACCTAGATCTTCCACAATATCTTGATCTTGACAAAGGTTTGGTGTATACGTCAACCTTGTTCATGGAAAATTCTTGACCTAGTATTTACTATTGACCCTACTTTATCTCATGCAGTCCCATGGCTTATATCTAGCATTATCCCAATACTCTTACTGCATAATACAAATCTATTGAAAATCTTTGCATACTTATCTAGTCATTATCTTGAGTTGCTCATGACATATTAAACATTCTAGACACTAGGCATAGGTAATTGAACTTGTTTTCAAATAAATCTTGATCCATGTCTTATGTCTCACAACATGACATTGACATCGTGATCTAGGTATCATTTACCATCAAAATACAAAAAAAATAAAATAATTTAAAAACACCAAAAAAAACATTCACAACTCATCAAAATCCCTAAAAATTAATATATTTGTAAAATTCAAAATCTCAAAAAATATCAAAATATTTGTAAAGTTAAAAATCTCAAAAAACACAAAAAACATTTGGAAAATATCCAAAAAACTCAAAACAGCTTCAAATAACCTAAAAACTTTAAACATTCAAAAAATCATAAACCCTAAATAGCCTCAAAATATTTCAAAAACATCAAAAACATTCAAATATTTTACATCTCACTTTCACCCATAATAATATTTCTTTCCTATTAAATTGATCATCATTCCCACCCTTTGGTGATGTAAGTAGAATCAAGTGCAACATTTAAGAAAGTACACTTTTAAGGAAAACAAATCATGAAGTCAAGGTTAATCTTTGAGCATGTTAATTAGGTTTATATAAATGGCCGAATAAAATCAATTTAACACAAAACCATTATCCAATGCACGTCCTAGGATATATCCTTCTGACAATGGGCGTCATTTTGGATATCATCTAAGAACATCATAATCTCTTTGGAAATAGATATGAATAATATTGACTATTTGTTCATTTTAACATTTTCCTATGATTTATCTTATTGTTCCATTCCAATGATCTCTCAATGATGTCAAAATGATTTAAAGAGAAAGGAATGGGGCATTGATCATTACTTCTTTTTTTGTGATTTTTGGATATCCTTGTAATACAACCTTGGTGAATACTTATCTTTCATGTGTTGAGATAGTCTCAAGTAAAACAATGGATAGGACATATCAGGTTCTTCATACCTTTTGTGTATTAGGGCTTCTCCTTACTTCGATGGCTCATTTCTTTAACAAGATCAAAAAAGGTTTATGTATGTTAGGTATGAACAAGGATACTCCTATCTATTTGTAGAGTCAAACTCCATCACATTAGATACAACGTTTCCTTGGTTCTTCATACCTTGGTGCATTGTATCTATTTACTATATCAAAAATAAGGATTTCTATCATGAATTAATAAAATTCCTAGAAGCAAAGTAGTATCATCTCTCTCATCACCATATATAGTAAAATCTCAATAATGAATCAATGTCAATAAAGAAAAGCTAATCAATGAACATCTCATTCTTCCATCTTCTCTCTATTTTCTATTTTTATTATTACTAACATTCAATTATCATGGCATAAAAAAATTAATTGCATCCATCCTACATCCATAAACCATCAACATACATATCATAACATACATCCTACATATGCATAATATGTCATATCAAAAATGTAAAAAAGAAAGGCATCCATGTCATCCATAATATGTGCATCTCATCCATGAAACATATACATATGCATCATCACATCATAAGAATAATAAGAATGTCACATTTGCATACATAATCATACATCATCCATAATGCATCCACATAGAATCATAAGGCATACATTACATGAAATCATAAGAATGAAATAAGACATTATAAAACTATCATATCAAAGATCACCTCATATATATCAAAATTGGTAATGCCATGATACAAGTCAAGTATGTGATATATCTCAGAATATATGCATGAGGCTACAAAGAGTCAATGAATGAATATAAATAATGTCCATCTATATCAAAATCTGAATATAAAATAGCTATATACAAGCTAACCACTACTGACCTGGTCCTCTTTGTTGATATATGGTTGGTGGGTTGGTGGCCTATCATGTTGTCCACTTGAGTGTCTCCTTGAATGTCGTCCCCCTCTAGACTATTCGTGGGATTGCCCCACAAATGTTCCCAATGATTTTTTGGCCCCATGATACTTTGTTGTGAATATGGGGGTTTCCTCTTGTCAACTGGGACTACCTACATATAGATGATCTTGTAATATGACAACTCATCTTGTATCTCTCTTAGATCTTGTATGTATCTGCCAAGGGGAATTGTATCAATGTGAGCCTCTAGTTTTTTTCTCCTAATAGTCTTTTGAGCTAATTGTCACTCTGCCTATTGCATCATGCCACCACTACATCCAAATACCCTCGAAGTTGATCTTACTCTAGGAAATCCTCATCTCTCTCTCTAAGCGGTAGCTAGATCTTCCTATAACCACTACATGTCCTGATCCAACCCTCGATCACCTACCTACTAGCCCTACTACTAGTCATGAACTCAATTTTGTACTAGATTAGGTCCATCTAGATCTCTCTATTAATCCTAGTTTTGTTCATATTGTATCCTATAATCCCATTGATCATGCACCTATGCAAGCCTTTGTCATCTCAAGTGGCTACCCTCACCCCTTTGCCTCAGGGGCATAGCTGTGGGATATCTAAATCTCAACCACCTCCTGGACACAAACCAAGTATCATACTTTATTGTGGTACCAGCATCAATAGGTCCTCTGATGTAATCCCATGGAATGGGAGTGAGATAACAAAAATTTGCTAAAGCTTCATCCCTATCAGGCATCTATACCCACCATCTTTACTCTCTATGTGTGCAAGAAAATGTAGCCATGTACTCAAGAGGGGAAAGTTTATGGGCCTCACTAAACTGTCTCATGCACATGTCAGGTAAATATCTCTCTATAATGGTAATATTGCACCCAATCAGCCATCTAGTCTGCTGGTAGTAGAAGAGATGCTCATCATCATCATCGCATGGCTCACATCCTAGCCACAACCTCTAGATGAACTCGACCATGTCATCGATCACTCATCTCCAATATGGTAACTCACCTATATGATGGTAAGTGAAAATTCCCTCATATCTATACACAAATGGCTCCTCATCTTGTCGAGGAAGGGCATAAATAGGATGTAGAACACTAATATGGTCCCATGCCCAAATGTGTAACATGGTACAACCAATAGAAAGTGCAGCACCGCCTCTATAAATGGCCTGATGCATAACATGGTATAGGTGCACTAGAATACATGGACCCTAAGAAAATCAAGTCATCTCCTCTAGAATGCCCTCCAGTGCAACACCCCATCGAACACTAAAATGTTGGGATCGATGATCAGGAAGTGATGTGCCCATAATAAGGCCAACTAGCACAAGTGTGATGTTAGAAGCAATATCAATAAAGGGTCTCAAGTCCACCTAGCCCTCTACCAAAGAACCCTATGTTACTCCTAGTACCTAAAGAAGTCCTTGCCCACCTCAAACAATGTCATATACCACACACTCACCATGGATAGGAACTTAGAGAATATGCCACACATTCTCCAAAGTAATGGTGGCCTCATTGATCAAGAAATGAAATGAAGCATCCTTTGAATGTTGTTGCTCTACAACAATAGTCATCAAAGCATAATAAGCTTGAATCTCAAGCATGTGTATAAGGTACCACAATCCCAAAGCATGGAAATAAATGGTCTCATTAGGACCAAAGTCTTCCCTTTGATCTAATAACACTTATATGTGCTCTTAAGAAGACAAAGGAAGTAAAGTGACCTGCACACACAATGCACACAATGTCAAGTTTGTAAACTTGAAGTAAGAAAATATAGGTCAAATTATTAAAATTACAAAAGTGCACTTTTGAACAAAAGCACTAGTGTTACCTAATTTTGGACTCCAACTAAAATCAAGTAACTTATTGTTTATTCTTTTTTGTTTTAATTTAAACATTAAAAGATACATCATGTTCTACTAAAGTTCATTAATGTGCATAAAGGAGATTGTCAAAACATATTGCATTATTCCATTTTTTGCAATTACATACAAACAAGAAAGAGAACCAACATGTATTGCAAATGTAATCTTTATTGATGATCATAAGTGTATAATGTCCCTCACAAGCCAAGGGACTGGCTATTCTAATGCTTATAAAGAAAAGATTATACACCTGTAGATAAATAGAAAGGAAATTGCACATAAAATGAAAAGGGACTCATCATTTCTTCGTGGAATGAGGAATCCCATTGGCTTGGTCCTAGATCATCTCATCCCTTCCCACTGCCCTACTTCCGTTTGATGCTCTCCTCACTGTTCCTAGGTTTCCTACATCTGAAAAAAGAGTGTTGTGAGAGCAATGAAAATTCACTGATCAAAATATGTGCAAAACATCCATAAACATGTAATCAGATGTCCATAATCATTAAAATAGATAGCATACCATAAGTGTATAGGAAAACAAGAAAAGAGTGATCAAACACACCTATGATATGCTTTGTTTATCTAACTGGTTTGTTCCTTAGGCAGATTTAGGACAAGTCTTGTTACTGTTTTGATCCAACTAATTACAGCATGTGGAGTAAAATGTGGCTCCCATGAGGGTTAAACCCAGCATGCTTCTCTCTTGTGTTTCAGGAAGAATATGAAATTGAGCAACTTGATCAAACTGATAATCAAGTTCAATTATTGATGCATTAAATCAATATGGAGTCACACTAGTTGATCAAATTTCATTATCATATTCAAAAGATGCAACACATAATGTGAACTTTCAAGAGAGTTACCCTTCATCTTTTCACAATGAATCAATCAATAGGTTGTCATCATGTCAAAAGGAGTGTATATTTTGTTGGATATGTCTTTCAATCTTCTTAAGTGGATCTAAGATCCATTTTTATTGAAGAAACAAATGATTATTGTGATGCATCAAGTTCAATTATAGATGCATCTAGTAAAATAATGGAGATATCAAGTCATGCCTAAAATCATCATGAGTAATATGGGGCAGCAAGGAGGAACAAAGATAATCATGCATTGTTGCATGAAAGACACTATCCATTTCATCTCACCTCAATCCTATTGAATAGCCACACATCACTTCAGATGGTGAGCTTTCAGGTCACCACCATAAGTGGCATATGTCTTCCCAACATGATTAAAGAAAAGGAAATGATAGTGAATACTAGCATTCATTAAGAAGTCATGATTTAGGAGATGAATATCATTTCTGAAGCCAAGGTCATGAATACAAGTTACAAATGATAGTCCTTTCAAAGGTGCAAAGTAACATGGGATCAAAGGGGTGATTGTAAGTGATAACAGTGAGGATATGGTGGAATATGAAATGCTTGATTCCTTATAACAATGACTTTTAAGAGTTTGCAAAGGGCAATCTTAGGTGGATAATAGGCCAGCAACAATGATCTCATTACAAGGACAACAACAAATCCTACTACATCTCATGAAGAGATAGCAACAATGAGTGCATGCTACAGGGCAGCAAGGGGAGCTTTCTTGGTTTCAAGAAGAACTATCAAACATTACCAAAATACAATGAGCATGTCCATGACTCTTCAATGGACAGGAATTTCATTAAAAAAGATGCATTCACATGTGTCAACCATCAAGTCCTATGGTGGACAGATGAAGGAGTTCCTAAATAGAAGAGATGCATTTTAATTCCTTTTGTAAATGATTCAAGAAGTGCAATGTGTTGAACCAACTATATGCATTATGAAATGTAAAACATTTGAGCTATGTGGTAGAATGAATGAAATGCATTTCAAACGACGTCTTCCAATAGAGCAGCCCTAACCATGATCATCACAAAATCTATTTAGAAAGAATGTGTTTCACAAAGGGTACCAACATTTGAACATTTGAAAGCATTACTAATAATCAAGTGATGTAAGATAGTGCAAAAATGGAGCTTACATTCAACTGATCAGCCATATACATCAGGAGACCACATAAAAGGAATCAAGCAGTGGAAGATAAGGTACTAAGCATAAATTTTGTTTTGTGTCTAAGATAGGCATCTTCATTTTCATATGTTTGTTTCTTTTTGAATGGTCAAGTAGGCTACTACCTTTCAATGAGTCTTAAATGTTTTCATTTAAAGACCAAGCTAGAATGTTAAAAAGGAATCAACAATAGGGGTTTAGCCATTTGATATCAACTCATCAACATTGAGTTGGAAGACAATGCATCTCAAACAACTGTGAACAAATAGAACAATGCTTGATTATTACAGTAGAAAGACAAGTGACAGTGCTATAACAATAAAAAATGACACTCTTGCACGACAAGAATCAATGCTAAGAACAAAGATATAAACAGTGATATTGTGAGTATGGTTGTATAGAAAAGAACAAAATACATTTATTGGAAGGAAGCCATACTATTCTGGCAATCATCATGCCATGAGAACCACATACAAGAGACTTGTTCAAAGAAATTACAATCTAAGATATTTTTAGTCACATGAATTATATAGGACAACCTATGTGTGAAAGCTACAGCTATAGGTATCTCAAAGTAAAAACATCATTCACAACCTTGACTCATGAAAACACAATTTTTATGTAAACCCACAGAGCTGCCATGAGTTCTTGCCATTTCAATTACAAAAGAGCAATGGTTATTTGTTTCTTATTATTCATGAAGGAATGAAGAAAGATACATAGAGTTTCCATGAGGTGTACCTATACCATGCAATGGAATTAAGTCATGTAGCAAATCATTTTCTTCATGGGGTTTTGTTCTCAATATAGTGAATACCAAAAATCTAAAGGGGTGTCTATGTTTTAGAGGCTTGTAATTGAAAATTAGTAAAGAGAAAAAACAACAAACCCACTTGGGGTTTTATTTTATCCATATTCACAAAATGAGACATGAAGTGAAAAGTTTTCTCTTTATTTTCTATATATAATGCAATGAGGTTTCATGAAGCCAAGCCAGGGCCATTTTGAAAAAAAATGAAATATCCAAAGGTACACAAACCCTCAAGTTAGGGTTTCTCTTAAGAGGAAAATGCAATTCACATATAGACAAAAGAAACCCACTTGCTATTTTGAAACGAGGATACCCAGATGAAAATAATAGAGCTCTTTCAGGAATGTTCAAAATGCAATTAAAAAGCCAGCTCATTTCTTCATGGTTGTGGCCTGAAGAAATGATTTTCTTTACAAATGAAAAAACCCATTTTGGTTTGTGTTAAAAGTGCAAATACAAAGGAATTGGAAGGAATATTATGGAGTTTTGTTTTTAGAAAGAGCAACAAAAATGTATAAAAACCCAAGTCACTTCTTCATGGTTGCGGCCTGAAAGTTCTTTTTTCCTTCACAAAATCACAAAACACTTGGGGTTTTTAAATAAAACTTTGAATACAGAGAGAAAAACTAGATTTTCTTCATTTTGACACTAGAAGAGCTCGGGTTTGAGCTTTTATTCACTAAATAAAAGAAGAAAATCAAGATATGGGTCTAGTGGAGCTTAACTAAGCTAAAATTGCTCATTTTTTATTGTTATGAAAGAATTTTGTCACATGAAAAGCCTCCATTCGAGCTTTAAAGAACCTCCATCATGGCAGCTGAGTGAAGACAAAAGAAATCCACAAAGAAATAAAGCAATAAAAATGATCAAAAAATGTTCATCGTCGCGGCTTTAACTCATGAAATGGCCTTTGAAAGATGGAAAAAAAGCCAGATTTTGTCAAAAAGTCAATTACCTTTCTTTTCCAGATGAAACCACAAAAAACCAGTTAGAAATCCACCAAGAATAATCATTTTCGAGTGCTCCCATCAAACCCCATGGCGATAAAGTGGAGCTCTCCAGAAGGCTTGATACAAATGAATGAGTTTTTTTTACTTTTTCCCATGTTTTTGTTTGGGGTTTGAAACCCTATGGAGGTCGACCAAGGCATTTTTTCCTTGTGGTTTAAAAAAATGCATACACATTTTAATTGCTACGTGGATTTGAAGTTGAAACTTATGCCTTAGGTAATTTTTTCCTTAAGATGAAGTTTCAAGACTTAGGAAATTTTTCTTTATATTACATTTTGAGGACCATGTGCCTTAGCAAATTTTTGCCTCTTTGCAAAATGCTAAATCTTCCAAAACTTGAAATGTGCCTTCCAAAAACCTTGGAAATTCCTTATGATCATATAGGCCAAACCATTGACCCATTTTGCTTATATTTGAAAATATGAAGTGTTGATCAAGTGATATGGCTTTGAAATACAGAAGTGGGGTGAGTTAGATGCCTTGGAGGAGTTTAGTTTTGGTTTGAATGCTTTTACAAGCATTCAAAGAGTATCATTTATTTTGCATTTTTATCCATTGTGAGACATTGTTTAAGTGATTTGTAAATCACTTTTATTTAATGCTATTTATTTAATGTAAATATTGATGTAATCCAAGGAGGTGGTGGGACCTCTTTTTTTGCATTGTTTTGAAATGTAAAATGGTTTGATTAAGTGATGTTATTATGAATCACTTAGTCAAATTATTATGTTTTAATACAAAATGGAGTCTTGTGCTTTTGCAAAAGGCACTAAAGGTGTGGGTCAAATGGGTTGAATACATGTGTGGGGAAAATGATGATTGGCAGACATGAGAAAGGTGTGAGGTTTTGTATTTGACTATTTTTGGAGGAAATGGGCTATTAGGAGGCACTTTTGTCACATTTTTAGTGCGACTATAGTCTTGGCTTGACTTTGCTTCATGTGGAGGATAGTTTGGAGTGATTTTAGAAGGTTATTTTTGGCCTTTTCTACTGCATCCGACCAAATCCTTCTAGAGGGACTTGTGTGAGGGAGTTGTGTTAATTTTTGCTTAAGTAACATCAATCTTTGTTATTAGAGTTAGTTCTTTCCTTCTAGCGAAGGGTGATAGCTTGATTTTGGGAGTTATATTTTCAGCAAGAGCAGTATTGTAACTCAAAGATGGACTTGTATACTAGTTGAGTACTTTGAATCAATGACATTAAATATTTTCCTTCTCATTTCATGTTTTACTGTGTGCAATAGATGGTTGATCAAATTACTTGTGAAATTTATCTTTCCTTGTAGTTTTGTCTCATTGTTAAGCACATATTTAATAGAAAAGTGTATTGTTGCAGGTTATAAGTTGTGTTAGTAAATGCAAATGTTGTTAGTTGTGAAACCCTTTTTCCTTCTAAGAGTTTTGCTAAAAAAAACCTCCTTATAAATTACTTATGCAAGAATGCATGTAGAAAATGAGTTGTGTGAACCAAGTTTTACCTTTGTTTTGAATGTGTGTAAGTTGTTTGTAGTTCTTAGTTAGTTTTTTGGTGTATCACCCTTAGTAGTTTTCAGTTCATTTTCATTTTCATACATCTTTTTACCCTTTTCCTCAGAAAATAATTAGTTTAGGTGACATCAAAAGGGGAGCTAGCCCATAATCTGAAGGTCTACTTTCACAATAGAATACCCACAGCCTGAAAGTAGTCCCATGTTAGTCCAAAATTGTTGAGTTCTTTCGCAACTTGGCAGAGGGGTGCAAATTTGGGTCTCTAACAACTAGATTTTTAAATGATAAAAGTGTGGGTTTTTTGCAAAAGTGTGAGGCTATTGCAAAGGTGCACACTATTACGAATTTATAAACGTGCAAGGTATTTCAAAAATGTGCAAGACAATTTTTTAGGTCTATTACAATGTGCAAGAACTAAATTAATACATTCACACCTTTATAGAGAAGTCACGCCTTTGTAAAAAGGCACAGAGTCAATGACTTTGTTCCACACTTTTGTTTTCCTAAATCCTATGCTACATTTTGCTAATCGAGAAAAATCACAAGGTGATTTTTAAAGCCCATACCCAGCCACTTAACCTAGGAGGTCGTTGGTACTCACAAACCCAATCAGCTCAATGCCAGGCACGCAAGATGAACTCCATAATAATAGATGCTCCAAGTAGCTCTCTCACAAGATCCCTCTAACAACTCAAAATTTTCAAAAGTAAGGTGTGTAAATGAGCTGGAAGTTTCCTAAAATAAGCATATATACCCACCTAAACCTAGGGTTTTGACCATGTACCTCATTTTTCTATCTTTTGCTATAACCTTGTCAGTATCTGATCCTTTTTAGGACTTATTTTTGTCCTTTATGCAACAAAACCAATCTTGTATCCATGTTGTGAGCCTGACCAAAAATCATTTTTTTCCACTCAAACTCTCAAGGGGGCAATATACCAGTAGTCCTTCCACTAAGGCACAGTGGGGCATTTAAATTCATTTAAATTTTTAATTTACATCCAAGTTGTATCAGTTCTTTGAAACAATGCAACGAGTGCATTGCTTCAAATAGGGGAAAAATGTAGACACTTAAAACTGTCTTAATTAATATCGCATACTTGATTTTTCTTACTAATACCTTTTCTAGTCTATTTCACATAATTGATCCATTTAATTAAATAATGTCAATTATTTAGTTAAATTCATTTTTTCTCTTATTAATTAAATAAATCAATTTAAAATCAAATTAATTCTCTTTTCTTTATACTAATTCCATTCTCATTTAATTAGATAATGCAAATTATTTAATTAAATTTCGTAATTCTTTTTGATTAAATAATTCCTAATTGTTTAATTAAAAGTCTCTAATTTCATCCACTTGCATAATTAAATTATTTTAATTAATTTTTTAATTAGCTAATTTCTTTCCAATATCCAATTTCCTCAACTTGCACAAAGGAATCTATTCCCATGGAATATTCCTTTTTTAGAATTGAAATATTTCCCTCCAAATGGAAATATCTCCCAACATAATTCCTAAAGTTTAGGGAATTGGTTGAGTCTCTCATGTATTTTGAACCATTGATCTGATCTTGATCCATGTCTCATCGATTACCAACCATTTGATTCATCCTTGATCCATGTTCACTCCTCTCATTCGATTTCATTCATTTATTAGAAATTTTGATCCTCACCATTTATCATGATTTCCAAATTCTATAAATAGTGGGCCATTTCACATAATAATGGATTCGCAAGCATTGAGCAAACTTACTCTCTTGAATTGATTTCCCAATTTGATCAACTTAAGAGTATTTTGTGAGTCATTTTACTTCATGTATTCATCAATTTCTTTGCAACATCATGGATTTTATTTGAATTGAGCACTCCACATCCAATTTAAGCATAATCTCACAATGGGATTGAGGTTTGCATTATTTGGTTAGATTCCATTTGAATTTCTTTTCTCTTTCATGTTATTTGAATTCTAATTGATCTTTTGTGAACAATTTCATTGGAATTGTGTAATTAGTTGATCATTTACATAGCTTTATAGTTCAATTTGATGTTATTTGATCAATTGATTTTATACATTCATAGTTTGTAATTTGATATATAATGATTTTATAAAATTACGATCCATATATTGTGGGATGTGGATGCAGTCTTGTAACATTGATTTGTAAAATTCATCCAACTTTGAAAGCATGGTACATTGTATGGATTCATGAACTTGTCATGAAAACCTTATATGTTTATGGTTAGTATGCATTTGAAACCTATCATAACTATCCATGGAAACACCTATATTGAAGAAAACATTTTAAACAAAAATTGGAAGTATGCATATGATATGATGGATATGTTGTCATAAGCATTTGTATTTCATTGGCATTTGTCCTCTTTTCTCAACTCATTATGGTTGAATGATATGATGAAAAAATGTGTCGATGTACTGGCATAGATGAAAATCCAGTTTTCATGTTTTGATCATTGAATTTGATGGCGCAAATAAATAGAAATTAGTGTGTGAAATGCATGTTTACCCAGCTTTGTTTGGTTGCAAGTCTGTGTTGTTTTGTATTTCGACCTTTTGGCTTGCTTTGTGTGCCTTTAGTCTACATCGTGTTATCAATAGCCTTCTATGATATCACATTTCTTGAGGCATTTTGTCAAACAGTTTACATGCCTTGCCTGAACTTTTACATTTTATGAAACCAAACATGGTATTTTTGCCAAACAAGTCACCTGCTTTGTCATGGCACCCGAAACTACAACATTTAACAAAATTCATCTATCCTAAAACTACCATTTCTACGTAGGATTTTTGTTTGCGGCTTCAAGAATTTATGTACATATGACGGGATGTAGTTTTCATGTCAGTTGCAGGCATGATGATGCTTTAGACCCAAGCCCAATGTTGATGCATTTTCCTTCTATTTCAAATGATAAAGGAGTGTAATTGTTCTCCCTTCAAATTTATATATATAGGCTCTAGGATAATTCACCCGAAAATTCATCGCCAACAATTCACTGTGGGAATATTCACCGTCATGACAAATTCACCTCAAGAAAAATTCACCACCAACAATTCACCTCCACAGAAAATTCATCATCATTAAAAGTTTGCGATTATTTTTTTGTGGCGATGAATTGCTGGTGGTGAATTTTCCTTGAAGTGAATTTGTCATAACAATTAATTTTCCAGTGATAAATTGCCGGGGGTGAATTTGCTTAATGCCATATATATATATTCCAAATGTCGTATGACTTTTCATTGTGACACAATGAATTTTCATATCAAGGTGCACATAACATCTATATTATAGTTTGGTCTGTACTTCTAATGATCTATTCCACTACAGATCTTTTATCTTCTTATGTGGGAGTTGGAATGAAGGGTGTTGATTTATATGTAAAATAAATAAATATGATGTTTATAATTTATTAAGTATAATTAAGATTTTATTTATTTATTTATTTATTTTATTTGTGAGGACTGTTCAATAAATATGAAGTTATAGTTTTATAATTAAAAGAATGTAGATAGATGTAATTATCATCACCCATCTCCTTTCAATTAATAATTTTTTTTGATGAATCATTTTAAAAAAATTATACATAGAAAAAGTACTTTCAAAAGGGAAATGATTGTTTCTTTCTCAATGTAAGATAATAAATAGCTTTGCATCTAATAATTTTATGTTTTATTAACTACTATAATTACTAATAAGGATCATGTATGTCACTCTATAAGACTTATTTTACTTAAAAAGGATCCCATTCCAATATAGAAGGTCAATTAGACCTATTATAGGCATTTGAAATTATTGAAAAATTATATATGATATTGTTGAGAATTAATAGGCCAAATTTTATGTCGATAAGGTCCTTTCTTCTTAAAAAGGAGTTTTAAAGTGTCTAAAATAAACCATGTGTCCTTTTGAGATTTTGATAAATATGAATAAATAGCTATTAGTAATTAAGGTGGTCATTTTGAATGGTATCTCATTAAATGTGTACCTCTAAGCATGATTAGAATGACCTAAAAGAAATATTATAATCAATCTAATAATCATAGGTCACAAAAGTAGGTTATGATTATTAGGCTCTGATACCAAATGTGATGTCAATTTCCTCTTATAGTTATTAAGTATTAGTAGTGGATTTAATACATAATGAATATTATAATTAAGATAATTTGAGTTATGTGATGTTATCAACATAAATGTGAATAATCAATATAAATTATAAACATGTGACAATTAGGTAATTAACATAATAAATAGAATAACACCTCCACAAAGGTTAATCATATTAGTTCACCAAAATCATATAGACAATATTCCTAATATTATTGAATCAATACTTTTCAATACCTATCTATAAATATATTTTGAGAGGATACTATATGACACTCAGAGGAATGGCTACAATTCTAGGCCTTTCACGACAAGGAAGCACCCCCGAAGGACCGATTCTTACATAGAACCCAACCTACATCACAAGCCTTACGGTATAAACAACCTACCTCACATGCCTTATGATATATAAACAACGTGATTCACAGGCCTTAGGCCTTATGGTCTAAGCACAACCTTGGCTAAGACACTCTCGAGTGTATGTTGTACCTCGAGTTGGAAACACACTGTGTTCCCCTTCTCCAAATGCCTCAATGCCAACCCATGACCTTAAGCTTCACTCTTTTGTGCCTTTTGAATTCTTGTGTCTCTCCTCCCTCTGATTTCTTTCTTTTCTCTCTTCTCTTCTTAAATAACTAATTATCCTTTCACCTTTTTAAGAGAGTTCTTATAGATATTCTTTATTAATATCTCTTTTAACCAAAGGATCATATAATATCCTTTATTTTTTATCTCCCTTTTAATTTTAAAGGGTTAATTCATAACTTTCTCTTTAGGGAAAAATTCACATAACAATAATGAACACTATCAAACATTCTTTCTAATGCTACTAGTCCTTGTGGAATGGTATTGGTTTTTAGCTACACTATTTCATTATCAAAAAACATTTTCTTACCATCTTCTAATTTAGGTCCATGGGATCTCAATCAATTAGTTAGCCATCAAATTAGAATGCTTCAATAACTAAAGAATTAGCAACAACATTCATTGATCTATGATTAATTTAATACCAAATACATCAAGAAATTTTATGGTGTCCCAAGCAACATTCTTATATATTGTTAATATCTTATCCTTTGTTTCATTAATATTATTTACTTGTAATGCAATTAAATTTGAGCCTCAAAGAATTATTAAGAATTCAATTCCATGATTGTGATATATTTAGTCCTAACATGAGAACTTCATACTCCATAATGTTGTTAGTGCATTTGAAACTCAACTTGAATGCATACCTAGAAATTTCAACAATAGGTAAAACTAAAACAACAACACCTAAATCATCCTTTGAACATACACAATAAAAAAAAATGGCCCATAAATCATTCACGTCATTAATAGGAGGAAATAAAAGGGAAGAATCAACACTTTCACGATCTTGGTCATCATAATATACAATGAAATGGCCAAGACTATTATCAAAGTATAAAAATTTATTAGTGGCTCTATAATGGTCCTCAATAATGTACGTCTTATTTTTCCTATGTAATTTAAATTCTTCCCCATATAATGAGATAGTATAATATGATGGGTAAACCCACAAAAGTGGTTTACAATTCCAGTGAGGAAGGAAAAGTTGCAAAAAATGACCCCATGCAAAAAAAATTGGTTTTTGGGGGTTCAAACAAACTTTTGGTTCGAGCAAACCCAAAGGGGGTTTTATAGAACCCTCCTTTGAGCAAAACCATTTAATGATGGGTCCCACCATTCCTGGCAAAAATCCAAAAGTGAAGGCTTGTGGAAAGGGGCTTCGAGCGAACACCCCTAGTTCGCTCGAACCCCCCTTTTCCCCCCTTCTCCTCAAGCACCAAAAAAGTCCAAAATTTTGCACTTCGAAGCTCAGGTTGAGGATGAAAATGGAGGAGACTTCATAGACCCAATTGGATGGTGGTATTCCTCGAAACGAGCTATCTAATGAATATAATTTTAATATGTTTTGTTTTTTTAATGTATTTATTTTTTTAGTTTTATTAAACATAGGTTTTTCACCGAAAATCAAGCTCTTTGTTTTGCACATGTGGAAAAATAGTAGATTATCAAAAAAAATTTGAAAAATATGAGCACACCAGATATTGAAGTCCTTAATCCAACAAAAAACATAAAATTGAATTTTGATACATACAAAAAAAGTTATGCGTTATATGGTCTGCCTATGTCTGAATTGTAATTGGTTTGACTTCGAAACTTGATTAAGGAAAAAATATTGAATAAAAAACTATGAAACAAATTGGAAGCACTATATATCATAGTTTCAAATCTAAATTCAAAAAAAATTGAATGTTTTCCTTCATGGAAAAAATTTATGCATTATACGGTGAGCGTCACTCCTTAAAAATGTTGTTTACTAAAAAAACTAGTTTTCAAAGAAGATGGAAAAAGAAGTGCAATCTGATTCCAAATATTTTGAAAAAAAAATATTTAGAATCTATAGACAAAATGTCACAAATCACTAGTTTGCATCATCTTCAAATTCCTCATGGTTTAGCTGCTATAGGTGCCCAAAAGTGAAGATTTAAAGTTAGAAAAAAATATTTCAATGTCCAATTTGGCCAAAAATTGTAAACCAATATTGTGGAATCACCCTAATATATCCATCTATATACTACCTCCTATAGAGGTTTCCTACTTTTTGGATATCAACATATCCCATTTAGCTAAACAATCCTATTGAAAAATGATTGTAGGGATAAATATTACAAAATCAAGTCATTTTTGCACAAAAAACACCAAAATATAAATATATTATTAATTATTTAGTGTTTTACAATATATTGTACAAATTATTATAAAGCATTATATTCTCATATAACTTCCCCCAAAATCACCTTACAAAAAACTAACTTTGAACAAATTATTTATTAAACCTAAAACCAATGGTTTGAATTAGAATATGTAAACCTTAATTTTCCAATATCTTCTTTAAGGTTTACATTAAAAAAATTGAAAAAAAAAAAGAAAGATAAAAACACTACAACATGGACTAACTACAATAGCCCATCTTGAAATACGTTAAAGTGTCTCCACTAAATCTAATGCAAGGGCATCTTCAATTTTTTTTTCAATTTTTAGTTTTTGTTTTTGTGTTTTGGTGTTGTTTTCGTTGGGGTGAATTCTAGCCCCTTTTTCTTTAGAAATGTGTCATTTTCTATAGGAAAACAAGTTTCCAATCAAGGTTTTTCTTCTAACCCAATGAAGTGAAAAACAAAACAATGGAAGGTAGTTAGAGAACGGATTTTTTTGGAAGCAAGAAAAGACAATGACATAGTTTGGGTATGTCGATTCTGCCAAGGAGGAGAAAAGGTGTGGGACATTATTGGAAGAGGGTGTTCATGGGAGAGATAAAAGTAGTGCAGAGGTAAGAGCAGCGTGCCAGGAACAAAGAGCATAATTAATCGATTTGGAATCCAAAATATTACTACCTATCGATTGGTTTGGGAATCGGTCTCCTTGGTGTTAAGTTTGCATAATTTTTAATCCAATCAATTTTGTTCCCTATCGTGGAGTTTGGTGAACTATGATTTTTGTTATTTGCAATGAGTGGTGTTGGAAACTTTGTATTATGTTTTATGAATAAGAAATGAACTTTCATGTCCCTAGCACCATTGTCTTAGAATTGGCTTGTTTGATTAGTGGCAGCATTTGAACCCTACTTTCTTTCATTGATGTTTGTTTCCCTTTTAATGTTGATACATTCTAGGAGGGTTGAGTTTCTTTAATCTTGCAGATTGTGGCCACCTTGGAGTAGGAGTTCGCATAATTTATCATACCATCCTAAAGGGAATGACCTCAATTTCTTTGGAATTTGTTTTTGTTTCTCGTTACTTATTCTTGCAGATTGTTTGGAATCAAACAAGGTTTCTATTAATTTGGTACCAGACAAATAAGATATTGGGAGTTTGGGAAGTGGGTAGAATGCCACCAAGAAGAATGAGATGAGGAGGTGCTTGAGGTGGTGGTCAAAGAGGTCATGAAGGAGTTTTGGAGATGTTGTAGAACTTGACAGCCATGATAGGTGACATGGAGTAGGCACAATGAAGGGTTGTAGTTGCCAATGACGTCAGTAAAGTGGAGGAAGAAGAGCAGCCTCAAACTAATTATGAAGCTTGAGAAGAACCAAAAGGAGTGGAAGAAATATTTATTAGAGCCATTATGAATGTGGGATCCAAACCAAGAATTGAGGTTCCTACGTATTCTGGAAGCATGAATGGGGAAAATCTCATTGATTGGATCAATGATTTGGATAAGTATTTTGAATATGGAGTTGCATAAGAAAGAAAAGTGAAGTTTTCCTATGCAAGGCTTAAAGGCCACATTGCACTATGGTGGGATTTCATGCCATTGAAAAGACAAAGGAAACACAAAGAAAAGATCACTTCATGAGATCGAATGGTTGCCAAATTGAATACAAATTTCCTCTCAGCATATTATCAAACCAATATTTTCAAAAGATTGCATAATTTCAATCAAAAGGATATGGCAATCAAAGAATATATGGAAGAATTCTACAAATTAGTGATTCAGTCAGGCCATAGTGAAGAGGATATGGAAAAGGTGTTGGATTATGTGCCTCAATCTCACAGGTTGTAACCTCTGGAAAAGCAAAGTTGGTGTGATTTACTTTTTGTCTGGCCGACTGGCAGTTTAGTAACCTTGTGTATTGCTCATGTTGAGACTTTTCTTCTGTCTTGCCGACTGATGATGTTGTTGTGACTTGTGGCCTTCGTTGTAACCTTCTGCCAAGTGGAGACCTCTGGCCAACAGTTTGGTGCCTAGCGGATGTCGGGGAAACTCATGGCGACTGGATCATCGGGGTAACTCAAGTGTGTCGGTATGTGGCCCTAGCGACAGGGAGATATCTGGCCGATGGTATACACTCGGAGTAACTCAAGGGTCTCGATGTGAAGTCTTGGCAATATGTGAAGTCTTGTCGATATTGCTTGTGGTCATTGGGGTAACTCATATGTGTTGGAATGATGTCTCGGCGATGATAGGAAGTCTTGCCAATATCGGTGTGACCTTTAGTCTGTCTAGCTGATGTGGAAATCGATATGACTTACTCCTATCGGCATGAAGTCTTGGCGACCGAAAGATGTCTCGGCGACAGTGTTAGGGGTCATCAGTGTAACGTAAGGCTTTGGTATGAAGTCTTGGTGATGAGCATTTGTCTCACCGATGTGGTGGGATGTGTTCAGTATGACTCCTGAGCTCGGTATGAAGTCTTAGCGAATATGGAATGTATGGTTGATAGAAGACTTCGAGGTAACATGAAGGCATCGGTATTATCTCTTGGCGAAGAGCGATTGTCTTGCCGATGGGAATCTTGATGTCAGTATGACTCTTGGCGACTGGTTGGTGTTTGGTATAATATAAAGGCTCAATATGATCTCTTATCAAATGACGAAAGTCTTGCCGACTAGGGAACACTTCAGAATGACTTGTGAGCTTGGTGTGAACTCTTGGCGAAAGATGATTGTCTCACCGAATGGAATTCTATTGTCTGTGTGACTCGAAGACATCGGTGTGATGTCTTGGCGAAAGCGATAAGTCCTGGCGATAGCAATACAAGTGATGTTCATCGGTATGAGGTCTTGGCGACAAGTTGAAGTCTTAGCGATAGCTTTCTGGACTCGGTATAATGTCTTGCTGATAGTAAAGACTCTTGGCAATAATGACGATATGGGCTTTGTGGCATTGGGGAGACACGGTTAGTGTCTCACCGACATGTGACATAGGTTTAATGCTTTTTGACCGAGTGAAGACTGTCCGACGTGGTGTGACTTGGACCAATCTGAGAGAGCAGAATGTGAACTGTTTGTTATGAGACCGTTGCAATCGTTTCTGTGTGGAAGGGAAAAACTCTACACAAGGAAATGGAAACATCAACGACAATAACAATGCTGAGCTGGAGATTGTTGTTTGACAGTTATGATCTTGAACCGTTTCACAAATCCTATTGAGAACGAATGTATATATGTATGCATTGGATGTTTTGTAGTTGATGCTAATAAGCCAAGGAGCTAAAGAGCCTAGAGCCAATGAGAGAGCGATAGAGTGAGGACCAAGTGGTTGGTCGAAAGGCTAAGGCCATTAGGTCGAAGTAGAGGAAGAGAGAGGCAGGTGTATGATGTTGGAATCTCTCCTAATTATGAATGCCATGGTTGATCTCTCAGGGAGAGTTTTCTACCAAATTGTATCCAAAATGAACAAGATGTAATCTCTGAAAAGGCTAAGAGCCTGAAACTGTATTGTAACTTTCTATTGCTGAATAATACAATGGCTCAAACTTTGGAGAGTGGGGTTTTTCACCCGAAAGGGTTTTCCCCACGTAAATCTTTGTGTTATGTTTTTTGTCTCATCTTTCATGTCTGTATTGGTTTTGTTAGAGAATTTGTTAATGCATGTTGTTGAATTTACATGTGTCTCTCTCAAAAGGATTAATGTGGGAAATAATTGTGTCTATTTCCGCTTTAGGACATAGTAGTATGTGTCTTTGAGGCAACCTAATCAAAATAAAGTTACCAAAGGCACTATTGTTCTTGGAGTTTTCATTACATGCGCTCCATTGATTTCCTTACAAAATGTGGCAAGGTATCTAAATGGATTGAAATACAATTTGCATGATGAGTTAATTTTAGTGTCTTTGAGAACTCTTGAGGAAGCCTACCAGTTGGCCATTAAGGAAGAAGAGAAGCTCATGAGGAAGAAAAAATAGTAAGGAAGAAATAGAGCAAGAGGATTTAGAGGAAGAGGACCACAGGCTAGTAGGGGACAACAAACTCATCAAGATGAAGGGGCTAGTAGTTCTAGTGGACCAGTTAATCAGGAATGGGGAGGCTATTAGAATGTAAAGGAGGGAGATATTTTGGTAGAGGTGGTTATAAAGGAAGAGGAAGAAGTTTTTCTGGTAAATGCTTCAAATGCAATCAATATGTTGGTCATAAGAGTTGGGAGTGTCTAAAATTCATAAAAGGTCACCCAAGGTCAGAAAGGAGCAATCACATCGTGCAAGAAGATCAAGAACGTGTGGGATCACTTGCTCATCACACTGAGGATCCTGAGACTGAAGAGTCTTTGTTGTTCAAGAGAGTATTGTTGAAGCCACAAAAGGAGAGTAAAGAACAACAACAAAGAAGAACCTTATTGAACACACAAAGTGCAAGGAAAAAGTTAAGTGTTGCAAAATAATTATTGATAGTGGTAATACAGATAATTTAGTGGTTGTATAAATGGTGGGTAAGCTATTTCTTAAGAGAACTAAACATCCTACACCATATAAAGTTTCTTGGCTTCACAAGGGGCATCAATTGTTGGTAGATGAATGGTCCTTAGTATAATTCCATATTGGAAATTATAAGGATAGTGTGATTTGTGATATCATGCCCATGGATGTGTGCCATGTATTGCTTGGTAGGCCTTGGCAATTTGATCAGAAATTTGTACATGATGGAAGGAGTAACACCTATACCTTTGAGAAGGATGGAATCAAGCATGTAATTTGTTGCCTATGCATGAACAAGAAGAGGACAGCAGTAGTAGAAATAGTAGCAAGATAATGTTGGTGAGTGGAAAAGAGTTCTTGTATATCATAAAGAAGGAATAAATGGGAGTTTCTTTGGTGCTCAAACCAAAGATGTTGCTTAACTCTATAAATTTGAGGGATCTACCTAAGGAGGTACAAGATATCTTGGAGGAACATAAGGATATTGTTGTAGTTGATTTTCCTAATGAGTTTCCCCCTATGTGTAGCATTAGTCATCACGTGGATTTGATTCTAGGGGCTAGCCTTCCAAACAAGGTTGCATACAGATTTACTCCCCAAGAGAATGATGAGATTAGAAGGAAAGTTGAGGAATTACTTCAGAAAGGGTTAATAAGAGAGAGTCTTATCCCTTGCATAGTTCCTATAGTCTTGGAACCTAAGAAGGGAAATGAATGGAGAATGTGCATAGACTCGAGGACCATTAATAAGATAACTATAAGATACAGGCTTCCAATTCCCATAATAGATGATTGGATGGATTTCTTGGGTGGTGCTAAGTATTTTTCAAAGATAGATCTAAAAATCGGTTATCATCATATTCAAAGTAGACCTAGAGATGAGTGGAAGATAGCATTTAAAATGAATGATGGACTATATGAATGGCTAGTTATTCCCTTTGAGCTCACAAGTGCACCTAGTACTTTTATGAGGCTCATGAATGAAGCCTTAAAACCTTTTATATGGAATTATTTTATTGTGTATCTTGATGACATCTTGCTGTTTAGCAGGTCTAAAGAAGAGCATCTATAGCATTTGAGGATGGTGATGATGAGGCTGCATGAAGAGAAGTTGTAAATTAATCTGAAGAAGTGTGTGTTTATACAAACTAAATTGACTTATTTGGGTTTTGTGGTATCCATTGAAGGGTTGAAAATGGACAAGGATAAGGTTCAAGCTATTATTGATCGGCCAACACTAGGAAGTGCACCTAAGGTAAGGATTTTTCATGGGCTTGCTAGCTTTTATAGGAATTTCATTAGAAATTTCAGTCATGTAGTTGCTCCTATACTTGAAATAATTCAGGGGTCTAAAAATCAATTTATATGGACTCAAGAGGCCAACAAGAGTTTTAAATTTCTTAAACATAGATTAATTGAGCAACCTATCCTTGCATTGCCTGATTTTAATAAAGTATTTCAAGTGGAATGTGATGCTAGTGGCTTGGAAATAGGGGTTGTTCTTAGCCAAGGTAAATTAGTGGCTTATTTTAGTGAGAAATTGAATGAATCTAAGAAAAAGTATTATGCATATGATCTTGAATTTTGTGCATTGGTTCAATCATTGAAGAAGTGGAGGAATTACTTGCTTCCTAAGGAGTTTTTTATTTACACTGATAACCATGCATTATAATTCATTAATAGTAAGCATAAGATAAATCAGAGGCATGCAAAGTGGGTAGAGTATCTTCAAAGTTATAATTTTTTGTTAAGAATAAGAGTGGGAAAACAAATTAGGTTGTTGATGCATCAAGTAGAAGAAGTTTATTGTTGCATGAGATTTGAGCTAACATTGTTGGTTTTGATAGTTTGAAGGAGTTTTATGTAGATGATCCAGATTTCAAATATGCATATGAAGCTTGTAGTAGTCCAATCATCAGAGATAGGGGTCCTTGGATTGATTATATGCTACAGGAAGGTTTTCTATTCAAAGGTAGTCAATTGTGCATACCTAGGGAATCAATGAGGGAGAATCTCTTGAAAGAGAAGCATAGTAGAAATCTAGGAGGACACTTTGGATAGGATAAAAGTTACTTTTAGTTGAGTATGCACTATTACTAGTCACCAATGCGAGTTGATGTCAAGAAGTATGTGGAGAGATGTAGAGTATGTCAACATGCAAAGAGAAGAAGTCAGAATATAGGATTGTATCAACCATTGACAGTTCCATCTCAACCATGGGATTCTATAAGTATGGATTTTATTGTGGGTTTGCCTAGGACTCAAAGAGGAAATTATTCTATATTTGTAGTTGTGGATAGATTCTCTAAAATGGTGCATTTTATCCCAAGCAAGAAGACCAGTGATGCAACCAATATTGCTAATCTATTTTTCAAAGAGGTGGTTTGTTTACATGGTATTCCATAGATTATTGTGTTAGATAGGGATACAAGGTTTGTTGGACATTTTTGGAGGACCCTTTGGAAAAAATTGGGAACATAGCTTAGTTTCAATTCAACCTATCACCCCCAAACAAATGGACAAATTGAGGTGGTGAATAGAAGTCTTAGTGACATGTTGAGGTGCTTTGTTGGGATCACACCTGGTAATTGGTATATGGATTTGGCACAGGGTGAATTTTCGTATAATGATTCTCCAAATCAAAGTACAGGTTTCAATCCTTTTTATATTGTTTATGGCATGCATCCTATGGGTGTCTTGGAACTCAAAAATCTTGGTGACTTAGAGAAAAGAAGTGTAGATGGTGAAGATTTTTCACAATTATTTCATGACCTTCATGAGGAGGTGAAGATGAACATTGAAGGAAGCAATTAGCAATACAAATAGTATGCTGATAAGAAGTGAAGGGAAGTTCATTCTCAGGTCGGTGACCTTGTGTTAGCACACTTTAGGAGGGAAAGATTTCCTATATGTGAATACAATAAACTAAAGATGAAGAAATTTGATCCTTGCAAGATACTTCAGAAGTTTTCAACGAATGCTTATGAGATTAGTCTTCCTCCAAGCATGGGGATTTCACCAATCTGCAATGTAGCAAACTTGTATCCATATCAAGGTGCTACAGATGAAGAAATAATAGAGTTGGAGTTGAAATCTAATTCAAAGAACAGCATGTGACCAAACCCGTTCTACTGGAAATTGAATGCATTCTGGATAAACAGCCATTGAAGAAGACTTGCAACAAAGAGTGTTTCAGGTACTTGTTGAAGTGGCATGATCATCCTTTGGAGGATGCTTCATGGTTAACTATACCTGAAATTTCTACCTAGCTTCATTCCATAGATGATATCATTAATAGGATTTCATGATCATTTTTTTCCCCAAGGAGCTTGATCTGCAAGGGCATCTTCAATTTTGTTTTTAATTTTTGGTTTTTGTTTTTGCATTATGGTGTTTTTTTTGTTGGGGAAAATTCTTGCCCTTTGTTTTTCTTTAGACATGTGTAATTTTTTTGTAGGAAAATAAGTTTCCAATCATTTTTTTTCTCCTAACCCAATGAAGTGATAAAGAAAACAATGCAAGGAAATTAGAGAGCGGCTTTTTGGAAGCAAGAAAAGACAACAACATAGTTTGGGTATGTCAATTCTGCTAGGGAAGAGAAAATGTGCAGGACATTCTTGGAAGAGGGTGTGTGTGGGAGAGATAAGAACAACATAGAGGTAAGAGTAGCATGCCAATAACAAAGAGTATAACTAACCGATTTGGAATCCAAAATCTTGCTACCTGTCAATTGGTTTGGGAATCAGTCTCCTCGGTGTTAAGACTACATATTTTTTAATCCAATCAATTGTGTTCCCTATTGTGGAGTTTGGTGAACTGTGATTTATATTATTTGCACTGAGTGGTGTTGGGAAATTTTTATTCTATCCTGTCAATAATGAATGAAGTTGCACATCCTTGGAACCATTGTCTTAGAATCAACTTGTTTGATTGGTGGTAGTGTTTGAAACCTACTTTCTTTCATTGACGTGTGTTTCCCTTTCAATACCAACACGTTCTAGGAGGGTTGAGTTTCTTTAATCTTGTAGATTATGGTCACCCTAGAGTAGGGGTTCATATAATTGATCATACCATCCTATAGGAAATGACCTTAGCTTCTTTGGCATGTGTTGTTGTTTCTTGTTACTTGTTCTTGCAGATTGTCTAGAATCAAACAAGGTTCCCATTAGAATATCTATGCTCATTTAGAATGCTATAAATTTCTCATTCCCAATCAAATTTTGCAACTAACCACTAAATATCCTTAAAATTCCCCAAACTACTCTTTTTTGATAAAATATTTTGATTATCTAATGATACTTATGAATCAATACATACTTAACTATTTATAAGTACAATACCTTCTTATGAATCAATACACACTCAACTATTTAAAAAAACCACCAACCAATTATGAATAAAAATTACTCCACTATCTGCAATAATAATCATCTATTTTAAGGATGGAAACATGCTCAATTATCTATTAATAATAAGGTAATTACTTTTGATTGGAGCTATGAACCAGTGAACCAGTGAAGCCACATATAGGGGACCTCATCCCCACCATGAATTGTCAACAATAACACTTTTGTATGGGTTTAAACCTTGGTGGAAAGAATTACAACACCATGATTTAACCATCACACTATGAGATTACCAAAAACTACCAAGCTCCCCTTTGCTATTGTTATCACCTGAAGTTGCACCCTTGTTGAACATGATGTTCAACACCTCAGTGTAACATGGGAAGACCTCTAAAGATGTGGGTTTCTTGTAAGCAGAGGTCAACCTCTGGAGAAGGCTGGCTTCCTTGTTGGGTCATCACCTAAACTATTGATTCTTGAAGGGAAAGGGAGGAGTACATAAATTGAAACTAAACTAAGGTGATGCACCGAAATGACAAGAACAATGAAATACTCAATTTACACTTGAATACTAACAGTGAACATAAGATTACACGTCCAATTATGCAAGCCTTGCACTAGCATTTCACAAATAGGTTCGATTCACACACTTTTTCCAGAGAGGAAAGAATATTTTCACAGATCAGAATCCGTGTGTGACTAAGTGAACACAATTTGTAATTTGTATAATGATACTTTTGCAAAGGAAGGCATGAACCACAAGGTAAAGTTATGAAGGAATGAAAGAAATTCACAAAAATAACTTGATCATGAACTTGAAATGCACAACACTTTGCAAGAACAAGATGGAAATCTGAATATCAACAGTGATCATGGTAAGTTTTATATAACATGCTCCAAGTTGAATTACAAAAACGTGCTAGTCTGAGAGAGGACTGCAAAAGGGTCACAAACTTCAGAAGAGAATACATCAGAACTCCTTTACAAGAAGAAAAAAATGCCTTATATATAGACTATGTCAGCCCCTTAGGGCTTACAAAATATCTATCTCAAAAAAAGATCTGCCCTTAGATATTTGATCGAATTTAATGTTGCATCCCTGCGTGTTCTTATTGTTGGTTTCGGTGAAGAAACATTCTCGAAGAAGTCCTCAGATCTTCTGCAACCACCGCATTCATTCCTCTATCCTCGTGTCTTCGCGAAGCTCTTCAGCTGAACGCCTTGAATGCTACTGAGTTCACCATCGATTCACATTGCATTAATCCTGTGTTGGCATCTACGCTCTGACCAAACTGCCACAATTCGTCTCAGCTCCTCATGGTTGGTCAAGCATTTTCCACGCAAGCTCGGTAGGTGGTCAAAGCTCTCTTCAAAAAGAATTGCATCTCGGTGAGACACTGAAAGTGTCTCACTGATGCAATTCTATTCTCTACAACCTATCGGCATAACATGGAGCTATCGCTGAGAGCTCATGCCATAGGAAATATACTATCGGCAAGCCCATTTCATTCACCCTGAGCTCACTCTTCTCCTCCGGGCTCGAGCTCCTTTGCAGTCGACAAGACATCCATGTGTCGGTGAGACATTTTGCCGAAGGAAAAATGTTACTCCGAGGCCCTCCTCATCAGCAGGAGTTGATCGATGTCACCCCAAATGCATGCCACTCTCGAGCTCTTTTCATCTTCGACCAGACAACACCAAGTCGGGGAGAAATTTCTTCGACTTAGAATGTTATACCAAGGCTTCCTGTCGTTGGCAAGACATCAACCTATTGGCCAGACCCTATACCAAGTGCCTCCAATCATACCGACACCTGCTTCAGTCACCGAGACACATGCCTTATCTTGCCGACGATTCCATCCATTTTCCATCGCTATGACATTCCCCTATTGGCAAGACATCATATAGAATGCACCCTGTTATCCCAAAAGACCTCAACCACTCTCAGGTTGCTAAGACATAATGCATCTCCCACCAATGAGTCTCACTATCCCAAGCATGTCTCCATAGCTTCCATTCATTGGGGAAACCTCACTTAGACTGCAGAGTTATATCAGAATCCCTCATATATTAAAAGTCGTTGAGACAAGGAAATTATTACGCTGACAAGGATCCTTCAATATTTTCCATCGGTGAGACCGAAGGTCACTCGCCGAGACCTTACAGCGATCGCCCCAACCTATACCGATGAGCACATCCCTCCGCCACTGATTGACAAGACAAGAGTGAACTCATGCTGAAAGAAAACCATTTTGCACACTGTTGGTAAGACCAAGAGGGCTTGGCATGACTTTACGCTGATATCGCCTAGCTCCACCGATGAACCACCACATACATAGTCGGGGAGACAGGTGGCCTTCGCCAAGACATCATGGTGAAGCTATTTTCCTTAACTGAGACCCTTTTCATCGGCAAGAGTCCACCTCGTCGGTGAAACATCTTGGTGAGAACACTTTTCTCTCGGCAAACTTCTTTTTTGTTTCGCTAAGACCCACTCTAAACTTCCCGATGAAACACTGTCGGCGTAAACCTTGTCGGTCGCCAAGACATCACTGCTAAAGCTTAAGTCTTGGTGAGGCCTTTCTTTTGTCCTCGGTGGTTCCTTCATCCTTCGGCAAGACATACGCCAAAGGCAATATCCTCATTTCCTGGTGAAGGCACTCTTTTTCACTAAGACTTTTCAAAACTGGCAGGGGCGGGGCCAAGACGAAACTGGAACCGGAACCAGGAGAGGAAGGTCAGAAGAAAAAGACAAACGAATCCTAGCAGGACCGGGATTGGGACCAAAATGGGGAAAAACAAAGAAAAGAGCGGAACCGGAACCAGAACCAAATCTGGACCTAAAACTTTCTTCAAGGTTGAGGTTCGGACTACAACCTGATCTTGCCCCCGGAAACATACGAGAAGGAAAGGAAAGAAGAAAAACATAAAGGGGAACCAAGGGGGAGACATCCCTCAATCGAAAACCAGGAAAAAGAAAGAAGAGCAGAATCAGGACCGGAACCGAAACGGAAACAGGAACCTGACCCCTGGAAAAGTTCCAAGTTCAAGTTCCGACCAGGTCTCGGGCCCGCCAAAAAAAGAAAGAAAATGCACAAGGAAAAAGAAAGGTGAGATAGGAAGTAAGTCTGATCCTGGGTAAAACAAAGCGGGGGTAGGGTGGAACAAACCCAAAACTAAAACTTTCATAAGGTTTCAAGTTCGGATTCTGACCCGAACCCGCCTCCAATGAAGGCAAGGAAGGGAGGAAAAGGACAAGGAAGAAAAGAAAGGGAAAAACTACCCTACGGTAAAACGTAAGGCCAAAGAAGGGAACAAGAAACACATGAGCGCGGAACCGGAATTGGATCTAGAACGAAACCAGGAACCGGGACCTTGGAAAAGTTCCAAGTTTGGTTTAGGTATGGTTCCGCCCCTAAAAGAAAAAGGAAAAAGGAAAAAAGAAAGCAAAAGGAAAGAGGGAAAAGACAAGGCAAAACATAAAAAGAGACCCACCCCCAAGCTTAAGACCTGCATGCTGGGCTCAACCCTCTTGGGAGCCACATTAATCCATGTGTCGAATTAAAACATCATTTTCCCCTGCATCTGCACAAGAAGCAAACAAGTTAGAAAAAGTGATCCTGATGCAAGTGTTCCTTTATTTGGTCTTCGAGAACCCCTAAAAACATGGGTTACCCTACCTGATTGAGCCCATAGGTGAAAAATGGGTAACATTTTTGGTGACCTTTGCTGGATGTTTTCCTACTAAACATGGAGACCAGTAGCCTAGGCCTATCCATTGGGCATGGAGTCATGGGAAAATAAAGGAACAGACCTGGAGTAGCCCTCTACATGGTTGTAACTCATTTGAGACTCATAGGACATAGCAGGCCATCGAAACTTTCTTGAAGATAGCACAAAAAACTAAAGTGAAACTATTTACCATGTCGGGACAGCTCTTAGGGAATGAAAAACAACCATCTAGAACTTTAATAGTTATGTATAGATTTAGGTCCATACCTCAGAAGCAATGTTTGAGGTGAATCCCATTTATTGGGATTGGTTCCACTACACCATCAAGTTGGGATAGCTGGAAAGCATTATGCTGCTTTTCCTCGGTAATAATATATGGGCCAGTCCAAAGTGCATCAAATTTGGAGTGCCTTCTAGGCCTACTTTTAAATTCATCCCACTTTAGTACTATGTCACCTTCTTGGAACACTCAGGGAGATGCCCTTTTATCGAATGACCTCTTCATTTCATCCTGATATTGCTCAATTCTTTTCACTGTTTCAGCTCTAAGTTCTTCAAGCTTGATCAATTGGGCTAACCTTGTTGTCATAGGCTCCTCCTCAATCATATCAAGTTGGTTTGCCAGATCGAGGGCTGGGAGTTCAACTGAAATGGGCAATTTGGCCTCTTTTCCATACACTAACATGTATGGAGAAAGTCCTGTAGATCTTTTTGATGTGATCCTATCAGCCCACAAGGCTGACTTTAACTTGGTGTGCCAGGCCTTTTGATTGTTCTCCATAGTTCTCTTAATGATCCTTAGGAGGTTCTTGTTGGTGGACTCAACTTGTCCATTGCCCTACGGATAATAATTAGAGGATGTACTCAAATATATACCATTTTTGACAGCCCAATCAGAAATTTTAACACTCACAAAAGCAAGGGCATTGTCTAACACAATAGAATCTGGGATACCAAATCTGGAAACTAGCTCTTCGTAGAAATTCAAGACAGCAGATTCATTAGCTTCCTTGAGGGCCATAGCTTCAGTCCATTTTGAAAAATAATCAGTGGCTGTGAGTATCCATTTGTGGCCCGCACTTGATGGTGCGTTTATAACCCCAATGAAATCCAAACCCCATTTCATAAAGGGTTGATCAACCTGAACTGGTTTCAATGGGAGGGCTGCTAACCTCTCTTTTCCAGCAAAGATAGCACACTCTTTGCACCTTCTTACCCATGCATGAACATCTTTGAATAAGGTAGGCCAATAATAGCCTCCTTTCATTATTTTAAGAGTTGTGGCTCGTGGAGAAAAGTGTCCGCCAGCCGATCCTTGATGGAATTCATGCAATACTCTATCAACCTGATCAGCTTCAATACATCTTAATAGGACACCATGAAAATCTCTTCTAAACAACAAACCTTTTAAGAGAACATAAGGTATGGACTGCAGTTGATAATACCTTCTTCTAGATCTAGTCAGATCGGGGGGGCACTCACCAGTCAATAAAAAAAGTGTCATTTCTGTGATCCAACCAGTAGGAGCAGGTATGGAAGTTTGTTGTCCATCTTGGAGCACTAAAACTAAACTTTCCACCTCTTTTACACTATTATTTATGTCCTCAGTGAGTTGTTCATAGAGACCTATTAGTTTGGTAACCTTTATTTCGAGGTCATACTCCATCACCTTAGTGACCCAACTAGCTCTTCTATCACTCAAATCTTTGTTTAGCAAAAATTCCTTCACACTGGGATGAGCAACCATTAGTATAATCTTGTTATTGGAGAGCATGTGCCTAAAATTCTTTAAGCTTCTTATGACAGCAAGAACATGTCTTTCTACAAAAGTGTACTTGAGCTCATAATCTTTGAGTCCTTGACTAAAGAATGTCATGGGCTGTTCAAATCCTTCATCATTTCGCTGTACAAGTATGGCTGAAAGTGAATCAATATTTCCATAGGCATATAAGATGAAATCCTTAGAAAAGTCAGGATCTAGAAGTGTAGGTGTGGTTACCAATGCCTCTTTTATAAGCTTAAAGCTTATTTTCCCATATTTAGTCCATTTGAAAGGCACATTCTTTCTCAGCATGTGAGTTAGTGGACTTAATAAATCAGCAATGTCAGGGATAAACCTCCTAACAAAGTTAATCCTACCAATAAAACTCTGCAAACCCTTTTTATGCGTTGGTAAAGGAAGAGCTAAGATAGCACTTATTCTTTCAAGGTCAACAGTAATGCCCTGTTTAGATACCACATAACCAAGCAATCTTCCCTCATGAACAACAAACACACATTTTTTGGGATTAAGTGATATCCCAAATTCCCTGCATCTTTCAAAAATTTGCCTCAAATGACTCAGATGGTCTTTAGCTTCCTTAGAAAAAATGGTGATATCATCAAGATAGACTAAGACCATCTTATACATTAAACCTTGAAAGGCCATATCCATGGCCTTTTGAAAAATTTCCCCGGCATTAGACAAACCAAAGGGCATCTTCAGATAGGCCATGGTTCCCCAGTTTGTGGTGAAAGTCATTTTGTACTGATCTTCCCTCTTCACCAATATCTGGTTGTAACCAGAGTAGCCATCTAATAGGGAAAACCTTTCAAATCCTGAAACTACCTGTAGGATCTGCTCCATAGAGGGTAGAGGATGATGATCTTTTAAGGAAGCCCTATTCAAATTACAAAAATCCACACAAAGTCTTATCTCACCATCTTTCTTTCTTACTAGTACTAGGTTTGAAACCCATGAGGTATGCTTGATGGGAAAAATAATGTTGCTTTCAATCAACTTATCTAGCTCTTTTTTCATCAAAGGTTCTAACTTAGGATTGAAGGGCCTCTATTTTTTCCTAACAGGCTTGGCATTAGGCTCAAGTTCAATGGTATGTTGAGCAAGCTAGGGATTAAACCCCTTTAAATCATTATATTGCCAGGAAAAGATATCATTAAATTCTTGACAAAGCTGAATAAAAACATGCTTCTCTTCAGCTGTACATACCTTGCCTAATCTGAGAAGCTTTTCTTTGAAGACTTCAACCTCTTCAGAGTGATCTTGTTGAACTTGAATACTTCCCTTGGACCTTCTAGCTTCATCATCAATATTAAAAAATAGATTCTAGGGTGACCAAGCCTTTTGGAAACTTATTGTTTTTTAGTTGAATGATCTGGCCACTGTACTGGTGTTGTAGCTTTTCCTGATTAACATGTGAGAACTCAGCTTCTTCTCTAAAAAAACTGACAATCTGCTGGTCACTATCAAAAACTTGCCAGTGTATATTGTTATCAGGCATAGCAGGCCTAATTACAATCTTGATATGTTGATTAGTTTTATCACTGCAAATCTCCTTTGGAATATCGTGTTCAGCTCCCACAGTAGCTAATCTATTAGCATGTTTATTCTGAGCTCTAGGAATGGAAATCAGATTAAATATCTCAAATCCCTCTAAGAGGTCCCATACCCTATTCTTGTAAAACCTAAGCATATCTTTTTTAACAGCATTAAGCTTTCTTACTTGATTGACCACCAACTCACTATCGCCATAAACTTTTAAACAGTTGATACCTCTCCATCTCACCCACTCCAAACCTTAGACTAGGGCTTCATACTCAGTAGAATTATTAGAACAACTAAAATAGAATCTGAAAGCTCGATAGTACTTCTGTCCTTCTGGTGATACCAGCATACATCCACCACCAGCACCTACTCTACTCCTTGAGCCATCAAAATATAGCTCCCATAAATCATTTTCATGCTAATCACCATGTTGTTCCTTACTCTTTTCAATATTAGGCACAAAAGAGTTAGTCTCATGCATCATATAAACCCCAATGTCAACCTCCTTCAGTTGCTCACCAGTACCAACTTCATGAGCTTGAGGTGCCCACTCTTTAGGAAGAATATCTAATGTTCTTTCTATTTGAATATCAGCTGTTGGAACAGCAAGCTACTCCGCTTGTTCACTTGTAAACAAGTTGGCATTGATAGGAGATGGATTGTAAGGTTCAACATGGACCTTGGCTATGGGTTCTAATTTAATAGTGGCTTTAGTGCCATATCTAGTTCTGAACAACATGTGAGACCAATCAGAGGATAGGTAACCACCTATCTTGGCTGTAAAATCCCTAGATAAACAAAGGGAAAAGTATGGGGGTAACTCAATAATGTATATGTCTTGTGGTATTGCAAAATTGGGACAGGCATGTAGAGTTAAGCTCAAATTTTTTATGACCCCTACTATGTTCACAGCAGTACCATCCAATTGTACTACCCCCTTCTCTAGTGGCTCATATTCAATTCCCAATTTATCGACAATTTGTTTGGGCATAACTGAACTACTAGCCCCTGATTCAATCATGCAATTGTGAACTAGGTAACCTCCTATGATTAATGACAAATAAAAGGGAGGTGGCTTGGCCTTAGCAGCTTGTTGTTCTTTATCACCAATAGTAGTATTAGCCAATGAAACCTTCTCCTTTTCTACATTAGGCTCATCTGAGATACTTATACCAGATAAGGCCGATTGAAGCAGGTCCTTTTGACACAGAATACTCAGAGAATCCCATATTGACATGGGTACATTAATTTTCTTCATATGCTCCAATATGTTAAAAGATGTAGCAGGCTTAGCCTAACCTTTAGGGGGAATAACATTACCTTTATTTGAAGGCGCCGGGGCTGATAAATCAGATTGTTGCTTGCCTACCAAAGGCTGGCCCCTTGGTAGCACTTGGATTTGGTCAGCTATTGACAGGTCAGGAGCACTTTGATTCTGGTCAGCTCTTTGTTTTGATTGGGTCTGAACCATATCGGGTTGATGTCCTTCATCAATTTCCCTCTTCTTGCTGCGTGTATTGTTTGCAATCAAAGAATCAGTGTGGACCACCCCACAAAATTCTTCCCCTTGCCAGTTTAGGAATGTAGAATCATGTGCCTGTTGCTCTTGCTGATGTACTTCAGTTGTTATAGGCATACTATTGTTCTAAACCATCAAGGCTTGGTTAAGCATCCCATTCACACAGGTACTTTGATTATGGGGTTGATTACACGGAAAGCACCATTCATAATCTTGAACTAAATTGTTCTGGACAGGCACGAGCTCTTTGGAAGTGCTTGCAGCATTAGAGTCATAAGCTTGATGTGGCCTTGAGTTAGGAGAAAACTATTGGCCTTGATTATAAGGCTGATAAGATGGTCTATTGGTCTGACTTTGCTGGTAATTGGATTGAAATGAGGGCTGGTAAGGCTTAAAACCTTGATTTTGCTATTTTTTGAGATTAACCATCTCATTTCCAAAGGTCATTAAGAGGCCCTTAATTTCTTGCAGTTCGTTAGACTGAACTGGAAATGCATTTATTTGACCATTAGGCTAGGTATCAAGTGCTAACAACCCTGGTGCACTTGGGATAACAGCCAAAGGAGGAACTTGCATAGGGATTGGAGGCTGAAGAGTAGGAAATATTGGCATAGGTGGTCTTGGGACAATTTTACGAGCCTGTATGAGGCTGATTTCAGCTCTAACAGCTATGCTATATGCTGCAGGAAGTGTATCTCCTCCCATTGATTGAATCATCACAGAAATATCACTATTTAAAGCTCTTAAATAGTATAAAAATGTATGATTGGCAGTAGGTCTTACCGTTTGTGGGATTCTATCCCATGTCCTTTGAAAACGGTGATTGAAATCTGACATATCTTCATGTGGAGCCCTTTTGATTGTAGACAGTTGCTCCACCAATGACAAGTGGTCTGATTTATCTTCAAAAAATTTGCACAGTTGGCTGCCTAACTCATCCCATGTGGCTATGGAGTTGACAGGCAGGCCTCTAAACCATTGTAAGGCTTTTTCCTTGAAGGAAGCTACCAGCAATCTGAGCGCAACATTTTCCTTAGTCACATAGTGAACAACACACAGGTTGGCAACATCTATTATATGTTCTGTTGGGGTGGTATGATCATCCCCATAAAAATATGGTAAACCTCTTAAGGTAGCGACAGGAATGTCATCATTTTGAGTCAGATTCAGTGGGCTGCCTTGGTTGAAAGCAACAAATGGCTGATTTCTCACTGCTGGAATCATTGTTACTGGGATATTCTTAGTGATAACAACAGGAACAACAATATGTCCTCTAACAGAAGGATTCGACTTGGATCTTCTAAAATAAACAACTATCTTCTGAACCCTTTGGATTTCTCTCCACCTTCTTCTAGGCGGGAACAACTGCAAATACTCAACAATAGATGAATTACTCCTAGTATGCACTCTTCTCATGAGCAGCAATGCATTGGAACTGCTAAACCTGAGCTTGGAGTCGCCAAATATGCTAAAATTTGTCTCTTAAAGACTACAATTTCTGCTGCACATACCAAATAGCAGTATGATAATTTTGATTTAAGACTGGAACAATTCTCAGTCCCACCGGGCTTGCCAAAAACTGTTAACACCTAAAGTTGCACCCTTGTTGAACCTGATGTTCAACACCTCAGTGTAACATGGGAAGACCTCTAAAGATGTGGGTTTCTTGTAAGTAGAGGTCAACCTCCAGAGAAGGCCGGCTTCCTTGTTGGTTCATCACCTAAACTACTGATTCTTGAAGGGAAAGGGAGAAGGAGTACTTAAATTGAAACTAAACTAAGGTGATGCATTGAAATGACAACAACAATGAAATACTCAATTTACACTTGAATACTGACGGTGAACATAAGATTAAACGTCCAATTCTGCAAGCCTTGCACTAGCATTTCACAAATAGGTTCGATTCACACACTTTTTCCAGAGAGGAAAGAAGATTTTCACAGATCAGAATCCGTGTGTGACTAACTGAAGACAATTTGTAATTTGTATAATGATACTTTGGCAAAGGAAGGTCTGATCCTAGGTAAAACAAAGCGGGGGCGGGGCGAAACAAACCTGAAACTGAAAATTTCAAAAGGTTTCAAGTTCGGATTCCGACCCGAACCCGCCTCCGACGAAGGCAAGGAAGGGAGGAAATGGACAAGGAAGAAAAGAAAGGGAAAAACTACCCTACAATAAAACATAAGGCCAAAGAAGGGAACAAGACGCACACAAGCGTGGAACTGGAACCGGATCCAGAACGAAACCAAGAACCAAGACCTTGGAAAAGTTCCAAGTTTGATTTAGGTCTGGTTTCACCCCCGACAAAACAAGGAAAAAGGCAAAAAGAAAGCAAAAGGAAAGAGGGAAAAGACAAGGAAAAACATAAAAAGAGACCCACCCCTAAGCTGAAGACCTGCACGCTGGGCTCAACCCTCTTGGGAGCCACATTAATCCATGTGCCGAATTAAAACATCATTTTCCCCTGCATCAGCACAAGAAGCAAACAAGTTAGAAAAAGTGATCCTGATGTAAGTGTTCCTTTATTTGGTTTTCGAGAACCCCTAAAAACATGGGTTACCCTACCTAATTGAGCCCATAGGTGAAAAATGGGTAACAGCTATATAAAGGGACACAGAAAAGTTGTGCTTCTCATCCAAAGTACCATTTTTTAGTGAGAATCTAGCTCAAGGTGATAGTATTCCTTCAACCTTCAATGCCTACTGTGTGTATGAAAAATATGTCAATTATAAATTGAATTCAACCACATTCAATAAAACATTAGATCAAAGAAGCTAAAAGAAGATTAAACAAATAAACAAACTCTTATTGCAGCTTTCTCCGAAGTCATTCTATTGCTCTCTATCTCTAGCATTTTGTTGTTTCCAGTTGCTCTCAGATCCAGCAGATCAAGCTCAACAAAATAGACTACTAAAGAATGAGATTAAAAATGCATACTATGCTAAATGCAAGATTTATGCTAAGATAAGAATATTGTTGAAATGCTAAAAATGCAAGAGTATAAACGTGATTGTGTATATGTTCGTGTGTTCGTCGTAACCAGTGCTTGGATTTGTACCTGTATTTATAGAGTTTTTTGAGGATTTTGATTGGCTAAATTGGCCAACGGCTGTGATAATTCCTAACAGATCGAACGGTCGAAGATGGATGAGACTGAAGAGAAAAATAGAAGAAAATGAGTAAAGCAAGATTTTTCCATTTTCATGGAAGAGATAAGATGAGATGATTTAAAAATCATCTTTTTTTTAGAAGAAAAATGGAAGGATTCTGAGAAGATAAATAATGAATTATCTAATTCAATTATTTATTTATGAGTGCATGTTGATTTTTTTTCTTAATTAAATAAATATTTAATTAAGATTTTGAGGAAATCAAAAGATTTCATAATTAAATGAAATATCTAATTATGATTTGAAGAAAGCAGAAGATCTTTAATTAAATAAAATATTTGAAGAAATGGCATGTGTTACGAAATTAATTAAATAAAAGTATTTAATTAATTAGAGGAAAGTTTAAAATAGAAGAAGAGAGATATTTAAATTTAATTAAAAAGATTTAATTAAATTTAAAAGATGATAATTAACTTAAATAAATAAAATGTATTTATTTAATTTAATCAAGTAGATATGTGAAATAATCAAATAAAATAAATTTATTTAATTATGGTGGAAGAATAATGAATGAACAATATAATTAAATTGATTAAATTTAATTACCTGTAGAAGACTTTAGAGGAATTAATTAAATAATAAATATTTAATTAAATGTTAGGAATAAATAGACATGACCAATTTTGTGCATATACATTTTGCCCCTCTTTGAAGTGATGTGTGAAATGCGTTGCTTCAAAGAAAATAATTTTTTTTGCCCCTGATACAATTTAGATGTTGATGTTGATGCCCCCTCGAGAGGTGAATCACTGATGGTGATATGAGTTTCGAATACATGATGAAAATCAGATGATGATTCGGTGATTTAGCTCTCGATAATTGATGTAAAAGATGCCCATGGTGAAAAATAAAAGAAATGTCATCATAAACCCTCCTTAATTGACCCATATAAGGTAAAAGGGGTAAAAGTGAAAGTCATTTGCACCCTTTTACTATAGTGAATTTCATGCTCTGGCAGTGATTGAGCGAGATGCCGATTCCATATCACACACATAGATTCAAGCGAGCCTGCCGATTTCAGAGACTAGTCATGTATGGACCACCGGTGAGTCAATTAAACCCTTTGTGATTCGAATTTTTATAAATTTGATCAATTTTTTTAAGTTTTTGATGCAGATTTAGGATCAAAAGTAACGTTTTAGCGCATCCACGGTTCTGTTTTAGCGCATACAAAGGTTATTTTAGCGCATATAGGGTGTTCTTTAGCGCTTTTAGGTGTAGAATAAAATTAGGTGTTCTAGCACATACAAAGTGTAGATTAGCACTTTTAGGGTCAAAAACCAGCTAGAAAATTTTAGTGCATCTAGGGTACAGAGTCACATATCTAGGAATGGTCACAATAGGGATGATCTAGTGCATCTAGGGTATGAAGTAGCACATAGGATGTGCAGATTAGCACATATAGGGGTTTAGCGCATCCACATGATGAAATAGCACATCTGATGTGGAGTTTAGCGCATCTAGGGTTTTAGCATTTATAGGAAAAACTTTAGCACTTTTAGGGAACATAAACAGGCAGAATGAGTTTTAGCGCTTTTGAGGTAAATTGTAGCGCTTTCGATTTTTAGCGCATCTGAGGCATAGATTAGTGCATTTGGGAGAATTTTTGGCAGAATGTAATTGTGATGAAAAAAAATGGTGGTGTTCATTGCTTCGTTGGTCAATAGATAGGTAAATTATATTGCCATCATGCTGATATGAGTAGAAATGAGATGATTAACTGATAACTTTGTTTCCCCAAAATAGAAAATAAAGATTAGATTGATTGATTGAGTGACTGTTTGACTGATAACTTTGCTTCCTATGAATGAAAAACAAAGAGTAAATGTCTAATAAATTTGATAGTCAGATAGATAGATGTAGCATTGAATGCATGATAGGAGGCACTTAGATAGAACACTTGATATGGTTCACTTGATATGGGTCACTGTTATGGTGCACTTGATATGGGTCACATGATATGAGTCATTGGTATGGGTCACTGATATGGGTCATTTGATATGTGCACTGATATGGGTCACTGGTATGGGTCACTGATATGGTTTGCTTGATATATAGAGCACATGATATGAGTAATTGATATGAGTCTAATTGATTGTCCTTGTGATGACCAAAAATAGGAGGTTTTCGACAACCTCCAGATTAGAGAGCGGTTCCCGATATGTTGGGATCATATAGGAGAGATTACTCCTGCAGAGGTACAGTGGATAGGTGCCTGCGGACTGGGATCATTGTTGACTATCTTGCGAGGGATTCGAGTCAACAGAGGGTTGTTGACTACACTGGCTAAGAGGTGGCATTCAGATCATAACACCTTTCATTTTCTAACAAGTGAGATGACCGTGACACCTGAGGATGTGTACAGGATTCTCAGGATTCCTGTGGTAGGTGCCCTTGTGGTTTACGACCACAAGGAGATAGGAGGGATAGATGCATTGAGGAGGATCTGCGATGACATGTCCATATCAAGATATTGGGTACTGTGGGTGGATTTTAATAGATATCCAGCCTTAGTTGCTATGTTAGCGGCATTTATTGGAGGCTTCCTTGGACTAGACCATAGATCGAAGGGATTTTCAGTGGGGTGGGGTAGGATGCTAGAGTGGATGGTGACACAGCCGTGGAGGTATGCTTGGGGGAGTTGTATTTTGGCACATTTATATCACGATCTTCATCAGGTTGTATACTTAGGGTCGACGAGTTTGGCCAGTGGTGTGACGCTACTCTAGATCTAGGCATGAGAGCATATTGCAGTGATGAGGCCAGAGTGTGCGAGGGCTATGCCACCAGGTAGGCCATATGTTGAGGCATATTTAGGTGCACTTGTCCAGCCCAAGCTGGGCAAGTTGGAGTATTGGCGGTGTGTGTTAGATGATGTAGATGCAATGATATGGAGGTTGTATACAGATTGTGAGCCCTGGGGTATGGATCATTTAGAGATGTCATTTGTTTGTATACCCCAATACTTGATAGGATGGACCCCGTTCATTATTGAGCGATATTTGGCCTTGTGGGTCTAGAGACAGTTCAGATTTACACAGGGGATGCCACAGGGCGTTGCTCACTATGGGCGGCGCAAGGATGATCCAAGATGGGGCCATTCCATTACATATCAGGTAGCATACATAGAGTATACGGGTTTGCAGGCTGAGGGATGGGCATACAGGCCAGAGGTTACAGATGCGGGGATATCAGATGAGTATTTAGAGTACTTTCATACACATTGATTCCCACAGTTTACATGTCCTGATGAGCTAGGGCCCATTGCAATAGTATAGCAGCAAGGGGAGAGACAGGAGGGTGTGTCCGACAGAGAGCAGGTGGTGGGTGGAGGAGAGGAGGAGGGGGAGGTTGGAGATGAGGAGGGTGACAGAGATGATGACAGCTCAGATGGTGGGGATGACAGGGGAGATGATGGAGGGGAGGCAGAGAGGGCAGTGAGGCAGAGGATGGACAGTCTAGCTAGTGCACAGGTTGTACGAAGGCCTAGATCTAGTGGTAGACCACTGACGATCATCAGGATGTCCTCTTCTCAGCAAACATAGATAGCCACTCTGCAGGCCCAAGTGCAGATGATTCAGGGTCAATTAGGTCAAGCACAGAATGTGATAGCACAGCTACAGTCACAGTTGGCACAGGCTCAGGCTCAGGCTCAGGCTCAGGCACAAGCATAGGTACAGGTACCTACCCTAGACCCACAGGTAGCCCAGTTGATGACAGAGAGGGATGCATTCAGACAGAGAGCAGTAGAGGCCAAGAGCATGGCACAGAGGCTAACGGGCACCGTGGAGAGTGCATCATTGTGAGAGGCCATCATTGAGGGTATGGAGATGGCGAGGGAGGCCGAGTATTATCGTGTTAGATATGAGGAGCTATGTCCTCTTGAGCACAGATAGCCATTCTCGCGGTCCCACACTAGGAGTAGGAGCAGTTCAAGGACATGTACACAAAGTTTAGGGGTTACCAAGCCTCGGTAGGATCCTGACACAGGTACCAGTGGCAAACCACCTCCTTCCGGACTAGCTCCATCAGGGGCATTGACCAGCTGATGCAGATGTGTTTCACACATGTATATTATTTTTGGAGCATGTACATTTGATTTTGATCATATCCCATGTATCTCTCTTTCGACTTTTCAGTTTCATTGGACATTGGACATTTGCATTATTTATGATGAGTGATGATATGCAGCGGCGATGATTTTTGATGATGTGATGTGCATTTATGGGATGATTATGTGATGTGCATTTATTTCTATATGCTATGGTATTTTTCTATGCATGGGAATGATTTAATGACTAACCTGATATGCAGGATGAGTTGATATGATGTTGTTATGATGATGAAAAATGATTGATGGTGCGTACTAATGATGTCATGCAGGTGGATGACTTTATGAAATGATTATGAAAATATGTCATGGAATATGTGATATGTTTTATGAAAAATGTTGGTTTTATCAAATGATATGAATATGTATGTATGGAATATGTGTTTTTGGATTTTCAACTGTAAAATGATAATATGATGGAAAATGAATGTTTGTGATTATGATATGCATCATGAATTTGCAATATGAATTGATATGGAAAATGATAGGATGATTAATGAGATGATATGAATGTAATGTGACAAATGATATGAAATGAAATGAATAAGAATAATGTGATGTATGATAAAATGATAAATGATACGTGATGAAATGTAATGTATTGTAATGATGATTAAATGGAAATGATAAAATGATATGATAATGAAATGACTGAAAATGGAATGATAAGTGATAAGTGAAATGAATGATGATGGAATAAATGATAATGAAATGTTAAGTGATAGGGGAAATGAATGATGATGTAAATGAAATGTTAATGAAATGAACATGATATGAGATGATAATGGTAATAAAATGATAATGTGAAAATGAAATGATAATGATAATGAAATGATAATGAAATTATAATGGAATGATAATGAAATGAGAAGGATAATGAAATAATAATAGAATGATAATGATAATGAAATGATAATGGAATGATAATGATAATGAAATGAACGTGATATGAAATGATAATGATAAAGAAATGATAATGTAAAACTGAAAGTGAGATGGTAATGAGAATGATAAGTGAAATGAATGATAATGGAATAAATGTTAATGAACTGAACGTGATATGAAATGATAATGATAATGAAATGATAAATGGAATGACAAGGATAACGAAATGATTAGGGAATGATAATGATAATGGAATGATAATGATAATGAAAGGATAATGGAATGATAATGATAATGAAAGGACCTAAATGAAATGATAATGATGAATGAAATGATAGTGAAGATGAAAGGTGATGATGAAACAAATGTTCGAATGTCCACAAATAGTCCAAAGAGACATGGCAGCTGTTGATGTTTCAAAAACTTTGATGTAAATCCAGTATGTAGATATGTACAATGACCTAAAATGAAATGAAATAAAATCATTTATTGAGCTTGTTGTTATTTTTTTTTTTGAATCATCATAGAGAGTTTTAAAATTTTGGAAGTATGTACAAGCATCAGAGGGTAAATTAGCACCAATGATGACCTGAGTACAACTTTCATGATTTTGATATAGCAAGTAAACACAAGCCTCAAGGTATAATTGAACCGAGATGTCCTAAGCATTTATTGCATAAACAGACAAAGATTAACCACTTTCCGATGTAAATGTGGAACTGTCATCAATGATATTGCTTTGGGAATCATGTCTCACGACATATTTGCACCAGATTTCTAGTTAATCTCAAGACAGCAGAAAAAGAAAAATCACTCTTTCCTCACCACTCTAATTCAGTACATCATTGAGTGGGCTCCAGAGAGATGATATCAAAAATCAAACAACCATTGTTTAAAAGTGAAATACTGTTCTTCCAAACATTATTCAGATTATAGATCATCCAGAAATGAGTCATGATATGGTACGCAGCTGAAAACTATTGTGATCTGTATCAATGATAGGATAGGTGTGCATAAGGTTTAATTGTTTGTTCGTAAGATCAGATTTTGATGTTATTGTCTAGCTGTTTTGGTAAAACCTAAAAGTTGATTGCCCCCAATATGTCAATGTTTGCCCCCAGTATTGACACAACTTGCTGAAATGAATATGTACAATAGTCAAGCCACAGTAGGACATTATCGCTCTAGGAAAATGATGGCAGCATGATGTTAGTATGGCCCTAACATGATGGAAAGGTGCATGAAAAAGAAGGCTGAGAAGCCAAGTGCAAAACATGAACTAATAGATGGAGAGCAACAAATAGCATCTGTTTGCCAAATTTTCACTATTTGTTTTTATTGCATTTTTATTTTTATTTTTTGTCGCTACCGAGATGCCTGTTTGCCAGGTTTTCATCAAGGTAGCCATTTTTTTCAGGACTTTTTTTGGATGTTTTGGATTTCGTAGAGGCATTTTTTGCTGTTTTTGGATTTCTTCAGGACTTTTTCTTCTGTTTTAGGATTTTTTTTAAACTTTTTCTACTGTTTTTGTATTTCGTCAGGACTTTTTTTGCTGTTTTTGTATTTCTTCAGGAATTTTTCTGCTATTTTTGTATTTCTTTAGGACTTTTCCATTGTTTTGTATTTTTTCAAGACTTTTTTGTTGTTTTTGTATTTCTTCAGGACTTTTTTCATTGTTTTTGTATTTTTTCAGGAATTTTTCCAGATGATGATAATTGTTTCAGACGTAATACTTATTTAGGTGCATGTTTTTGATGGGTTTGTCCAACAGATCCCCTTCTAGTGTTGGCAGCTTGTATGCTCCTGAGCTGTAGACTGTGATAACCACATAAGGACCTAGCCAATTCGGTTCAAATTTTCCTTTCTTCTCTTTGTCTTATTGATTTCGTAGATTTTCTTTCAAAACAAGATCACCAACTTGAAAGGTACGCGGCTTGACTCTGTGATTATAGCTACGAGACATCATTTGTTGATATGCTTTCAAATTATTAGTTGCTTGTTGTCCCTTCTCATCAAGAAGTTATAGTTCTTGCAATCGGGAAACTTTGTCCTCATCATCTGTTATGAGACCCTTCAATGATACCCTAAGTGATGGAATCTTGACCTCTAGAGGTAGAATGGCCTCTGCTCCATAGATAAGAGAAAATGGTGTTACTCTTGTTGGCGTTCAGATACTTGTTCTGTAGGCCCACAACGCGGGATTAAGTTGAACATGCCAATCTTTCCCTACATCATTCACAGTTTTCTTCAAAATTTTCAATATTGTTTCGTTTGAAGCCTTTGCTTGACCATTCGCTTGTGGATAATAAGGTGTTGAGTACCTGTGTTGAATATGGAATCGTTCACAAAGTTTGTCAACATCCTAATTCTTGAATGATTGTCCATTATCTGTGATAATGGAGTTGGGAATGCCATACCAACAAATAATATAATTCAGTATGAATGATGATATTTGTTTGTCAGTAAATTTAGTAAGAGGTATTTCCTCAATCCACTTGGTAAAATACTTTGTGGTTGTGATGATGAATTTGTGTTTGTTCGAGGATGAAGGATGAATCTTTCCCACGAGATCCAACCCCCATTGAGAAAATGGCCAGGTTGGTGTGAACGGTTGTAGTTCTTGTGCAGGAGCATGAATGAGATTCTCGTCAATCTGGAATTTTGATCATGTTTTCACAAAAGTAAATGATTCCCTCTCCATTGTAGGCCAGTAGTAACCCATTCTAATCAATTTTTTGGATAAGGTCAGTCCACTTGAATGAGTACCACAAATGCCATCGTGAACTTCTTGTAAAGCTTTGTCAGATTCATCACATTCAAGACATCGAACTAAAGTACCATCAAGACCACGGCGATAAAGGGTGTCAGTGATAAGAGTGTAACAAGAGGATTGGCAGATGAAATTTTATTTTTGGTTATGGGATAAATCAAGTGGTAAGATATCATCTTTCAGGTAGGCATAGATCTTGCCATACCAAGGTGACTCGGATCCTACCAAGTGACAAATTATTTGGCTTTCAGGTGTGTCATAGGCAAGTGTAAATGATTGTTCCACCAGAAATTTGTAGCGAGTCTGATTTTTCATGAGTTGTAATAATGATACGATCATAGCCATGGAATCGACTGCTTTGTTATCAAGCCTTGGAATTTGTGTAAATTTGATGTCCACAAAATACTTCTTGAAATCATCCACCATCTTTTTATATGGCAGCAGTTTGTCATCTTTGGTCTGATAATCGTCATTGATCTGATTAATAACTAATTGTGAGTATTCATACACTTGTAATTTTGTAATCCTCCATTCCAATGCGATTTTCAATCTAGTGATTAATGCTTCATATTCGGCTATGTTGTTGGTGCATGGAAACATCAGCCTGAATGACCGAGGAATGGTGTATCCTTGAGGGGTGACAAAGAGTATGCCTGCCCCCAATCCATGTTGAGTGAAAGAGCCATCGAAATATAAGGACCATTGTTGTTTAGATTCTACAAAAAAGACATTAGCATCTGAAAATTCAATGTGCAGAGGATGGTTTGCTTGTAGTGGTGCTTCAACTAGTTGATCAGCGATAACTTGTCCTTTGATTGCCTTGCGATCAACATAGTGAATATCAAACTCACTCAGAATCATTACCCTCTGCTAGCCTTCTTGTCAATGATGCTTTGCTTAACAGATACTTTAGTGGATCAATCTTTGAAACAAGATTTGATTGTATGTGTTAACATGTAATGCCGAAATTTCTATGAAGCAAAGACTACTGCTAAACAAGCCTTTTTGATGGAAGTGTAGTTGAGTTCATGGCTTGTTAGTGTTCTGCTGATATAATAAATTGCATGTTCTTTCCCTGTATGGTCTTCTTGTGCTAGCAATGCTCCCAAGGATGTCTTTGTTACGGCAATATACAAGATCAATGGCTTGTCCAGATTTGGTGGTACTAGGACTGGTGGAGTCATTAAGTACTATTTAATTTGTTGAAAAGCCAATTCACACTTGTCATCCCACTTGAAAGGAAAAAATTTATGCAGTAGATGTGTGAAAGGTAGACTTTTGTTGAACAGTTGTGCAATGAACCTCCGTATAGATTGAAGTCATCCCTGTAGTGACCTCAATTGACTGATGTTTCTTGGGGGAGGCATTTCCATGATTTCCTGGACTTTAGCAGGATCTACTTCAATTCCCTTTTCTGAAACAATGTACCCTAAGAGTTTTCCAGATGTGACCCCAAAAACACATTTCTTGGGATTGAGGTGAACTTTGAATTTCTCCAATCTTGTAAATATTTTAGACAATATTTCCAGATGTCCTTCTCTGGTGTATGATTTCGCCAATATGTCATCTACATAATCTTCCATGAATGTGTGCATCATGTCATGAAATATTGTAGTCATGGCTCTTTGATAAGTAGCCCCAGCATTCTTTAGACCAAAAGGCATGACATTCCAAGAGTAAGTTCCCCATGGACATGTCAAAGTTGTTTTCTCCTAGTCGTCAGGTGCAATCTTGATTTGGTTGTAACCAAAAAAACCATCCATTAATGAATACATAGCATGGCCAGCTGTCAGATCAACTATGGTGTCAATGTTGGGAAGTGGGAAGTCATCCTTAGGACATGCTTTATTAAGATATATGAAGTTTGTGCACACTCTGACACTTTTATATGGCTTAGATATAGGAACAATGTTAGAGATCCATTCGGCATAGTCGATTGATCTTATGAAACCCACATCAAGGAGTTTTCTCAGTTCTTCCTTAACTAGTAATGCAACATGGGGGTGTATCTTTCTGAGTTTTTGTTTCATAGGTTTAACCCCTAGTTTGATAGACAAGTGATGCATGATCATATCAAGATCAAGGCCTGGCATGTCTGCATAAGACCAAGCAAAGTTGACTTGATTTTCTCTTAAAAACTCTATGAACTCTGGCACCTCTATCTCTGTCATGGATACAACTAATTGTAAAATCTTTGGTTTTTCTAATGTTTCAAGAGTGACAGCTTTTGTAGGCTCAATCAAGGCAAGTGATCGCTCATGGTAGTGCTCAGGGAGAGTGTCAAGATTCCCATCATTTGGTGCCTTAAAAAGGTTTTCACCATCTGATACACTCTTTATTTTCTCTTTTGTTTGATCTAACACTGCCAGATTCTGGTTTTCACCATTAGTTCATTCTTTTTTATTTTTTATTTTGCAACTAGGAGACTTGACACCCTCCTGATTAAAGACTTTATGCCAAAAATCGCTGGTGGAACAATCATTTATGTTATCTGCGGAAAGGAAGTTTACAATAGCTTTGTCATTTGGAAACATAGGTATAATGATAGGTTCAAATGAATCCCAATCAATAAGATCAGGATGAATAAGCGGTAGTGAGTCATTAGGTTGTGTGAAGTCGGCTAAGGTTATAGTCATAACGGAGTTGACCATAGAATCTGAGGTATGAGGTGGATCAATGATGATACTATTCTCGCGATGGTCTTGTTCATTTAAATCTGACTCAGTATTACTAGAATCATAGTCACTTTGTGGTTCAGATTCTCGTGTTTGGGATCCTGACCCTTCACCTTCGATTAGAGTAGGGGTATACTTGTGTATCACATCAACCATTTTATCCCTCCAGAACTCATCATTGTAAATGGTATCCCATTCATATTCAGCAAATTTTGTGTCAAATTTATTATCCAGGAAGTTCTGAATCGTGGCCAAACATGCTTCTCCTGGATTTGAACCTTCTTGTAATGTGAAGACGGTGTCATGCAGTTGTTTGGATGTTCTTTCTGTTGAGGTAGTATCATAACCTAATCTGGTTTTCTCTTTTGCAGCAAGTCCTAGAGGATTAATAGGTTCAACTACTCTCTTTTTTCTCTTCCCTATGGGACCATTACCATCATATCCCATCTTTTGCATAATTGTATATCCTTTACCATATCTATCTATTGGTAATTTGACATTAAGAACTATTTCATCTTCATCCTTATAGAGCTAGTTTAGAATTTCTCTATCCTTAGGATCTTCCATGGGGAATTTCTCCTTGATGAATCATCCATTAAACTTTGTGCTTGGCTCTGTTGTTTGTTGCATCGATGTTGACACTGCTGATATTTGATGTTGTGCTATTTAAGGTTGTCCATCTGACCGAGGTGATGTCAGTAAATTAGCAAGACAGAGAGAGTACTCCCCGACTCCATGGTCCTTGAATTTCAGTTTCCTGTCAAAGCTATTGGTCAACTGACTGATTTGTGTATCAATCTTGAGAGAAGTACTAGCATGATCTTCTTGATTGTTAGGAACCAAAGTATCATGACTGGCTTTGAGGTTGGCACAAGTTTGAATTTTTGAATTATCAGCTGGTATTGTGATTTCCTGTCCATCATAAGGAAACTTAAGACATTGATGGTAGTTTGATGGGATAGCTTGCATTTCATGGATCCAAGGATGACCCAACAAGATGTTGTATGCAAGATCACGGTCTAATACTTGACAGAAAGTATTTTTGATAATAGGTCCAACTCTGATTGGTAGCATGATTAAACCCTTGGATGCTCTTTCCTCATCATCATAGGCTTTGATGGTAATCTTTCTTCTGGGATCAATGGAGTCCTTAGAAAACCCTAAAGCTTGAACCAACTTCATGGTGCATATGTTTAAACCAGCCCCTCCATCTATTAGGACATATCTAACATGAAACTTGTGAATCATGACTTATAAATACAATGATGAATTGTGGGGATGAGTCAGGGAAGCATCATCTTTCTCAGAAAATGAGAGACATGTGGGTGAAGACAAGTGTCCTACCATGGCTTGAAATTGGTCCACATCCAAATCAGTGGATACAGTCGTTTCAACAAGGGCCTTTTCAAGAATTTCCTTCTATGCTGGGGAAATCTTCAAGAGTTCCAAGATAGAAATTTGAGCAAGCATTTCTCGAAGTTGGTTGACTAGGTCATATTGGTGTTGAGGTAAGGGCCTAGTGGATTTTGAAGAGGCACCTTTTAAGACAACTTTGTCTTGTGCCCTTATTGTTGCGTTGACTTCTCTGTATTCCACCTTCTTGTTGACTTTAATAACATTGACCCGTTCATCGTCGGTGTAGATATGGTTGATTATTGGATCATCAATATGATTCACACTTTTTCTCGAAGACTCACCCTTTTGATAGTTGGGAAAAGGGTTGCGAAAATCTTGGTGGTATTCATTAGATTGTCGATGTCCTTCTATTGTGATGGTGTTGTTTTCAATTAGGTCTTGAATGGCATTCTTCAAGGCTTGAAAATTATTTGTGTGATGACCTTTGCACCGATGATAGTCACAATAGTATGCCTCATTCCATGATGGAGGCTTCACACTGGGTTCGTAGTTTCATTGAGGTGGCAATGTAATGACATTTTTAGCCATCAACTCTTTGAATTCATATTCCACAGATTGCCCCAGTGGAGTGAAAGTTCTTCTACTAGAGAAGAATGAAAATCTTTGTGGATTTGTATTTGAGGTGTTCCCTAAGGAATTGTGATTTTCATTGGTTCCTCGGTAACCTTGGTTGTTGGAAGTCCCTTGATTGGGAGTAGAATGTTGATTTATATTGTTTCTTAGAGGAGGAGGATTGTTTCCTTGATTTGTAATTGAGTTGACATTGTTGTTGCGAGTTCTTGGAGTACTAAGAACAAATGGCTTGGTCGAGACATGATTTGCATCAACAACAACATCATTCACCACATTATTTTTGCGAGTCCAAAATTTAGACTTGTCCTGATTGTTGTGATGATTGGATGAGCTAGGATTATCTTTGTCATGTTTTATTATTCCTCTTTTGACCAAAGCACTTTCAATGATTATAGCATCTTTGATCAGTTTCTCAAAAGAGGGTGGACAATGTAAATTCAAATGATAGCTCATTTCTGAATTCAAGTTGTTAATGAAGGTGACCATCTTTTCCTTTTCAGGAACAGGATGTGGATATCTAGCAAACATTCTTCTCCATCTTTGAAGAAAAGTAATAAAATATTTGACAAGTTTTTGCGCAACTTTGCAGAGATCTATCATAGTGATTTGGTGTTGGATGTTATAAGCATATTGTGATATAAACAGATTGATTAATTCTTCAAATGTCTTGACAGGAGGTGTAATCTTTGATAGCCATTCCATAGAATGAGCTCCAAGACTCCTAGGAAATAACCGCATCAAGTGTCTTCGTGAGAAAATTCTAATGTAATTTTTTGGAAGTCTCTAACATGATCGATTGGATCTAATTTCCCATTATAGAGATCAAATTTTGGCATTTCACAATGTTTGGGAAATGGAATCATGTTGAGACTTTGATCAAAAGGATAAGGACAAATGTCCTCAAGAGTATACTTCTTTGTGGTGGTTCCCCCTTGTAACTCTTTAACTTTTCCTTGATGTGCCTTGATTTGTTGAGTCAAAGCACTAAGATCAGCTAGGGGTGTTTCTTCAAGTTTGTTCTTCAAAATCTTAGTATCAAAGTCATGTGGCAATTTAGCTCCTTGGTCAGCTAGATAGAGGAAATATTTTTCTTTATCACGTTTTAAGATCTTTTCTATGGCTTTGTGAAACTTAGGATCTTGCTCAGCTTCTCTAAGGTGGAGTTCATCCTTGTGTTTATCATCACTATCTAAAGGAGTATTGTTTATGGCTTTGTAATTGTGGAATGGATTTTCTTCTCTGTTATCCATGTCATTGTTGAAAAGTGGATTATGACTTATACTATAAAGGGGATTACCAGTTTCACCTTCTTCTTGAGTGTTCTGGGTATGACCTTCTTGTTGGATTTCATCCTTCGATTTATTGTATTGGGATCTTGTGAAGATAGGCATGTGATTTGAAGAGTTCTTCTAAACTTAGATCATAGTTTTGATGAGTGTGACAATGATGATATCTTGATCTGATAAGATGGGAATCTTATGATATGATCAAAAATGTTTCCTAATTTTTTATTATGGCTTTCGATGATGAAGGATGTCAGAATCCTGTTAAGGAAGTTGAATCAATAATCAGAAAATTTGTTTTCGAATGTGCACTCTTAAAGATTTGATCTTTGTTTTCGAAGGAAGAATTCAAGATCACTGGAGGATTTCACTAGGATGGGATGAATATTCAATGGAAGGTTGTGGTATATTATCAAACTCAAGAGGTTGGTTAAGATTATGTCGTTGAGATAGAGCTAATCTCTGATAATAAGCTCGAGAATCTAAAGGATCTATAGCATACTCGTCAGTGAATCCCCTAACAAAGTCTTGGTATCTATGAAGAAATCCACGGTAATGAAGCAAGACATGTCGACTCTTGTACAAAAAATTTCTCCTTTGCAATGTTTTCTTGTACCCTAAAAGCTTCTTAGGTTTCTTGATCCTATTGGAAACTGATTTCTTGACAAATTTTGTGGATTTCCACTCTCTAAGCATGGGGGAAATATCAAAATTTCACTAGACCAAATATACAAACAATTTTTTTGTTTGAATGATTTCAGTTTACTTCGGATGATCATTTATCTGAGCTAATGTAATGGAAGACACAACAATCATTCTGAAAAATAGTTGTTGTTAAGACCCTATACTAACATCAAGTGTATGATCAAGAAAATGTTTTTAACAAATGTTTTCACAGGTTTAGTACATGAAAAAAAATTCAGGCAGACTCACTCTTAGTACTCAAGTAGGTCATCCTAGTAATCAACAACCCACATCTTAGAACTACATCGATTCACACAGCCGTGTCACCCCTGAAGGGGTGCCCGTGTTTTTGTCTTTTCTAGGTGTGTACTCAAAGTGGCGGAAGTGGATACTAGATCCCTTGAGCAAACGGTCCTTGGTAGTTATATGGTGAGTATCTTGGGGGCAAATTCTTCCCTTCCCTTGCACTGTGATTATTAGGACGTTCGAAAACTAACTTCGGTTGGCTGCTACACTAGGTTCGTAGTAAGGGTTTCTATTTAGTGTGGCAATAATAAACTCCCTTAGGAGACCTCCCAACCTTTAGAACAAAGGCTTTGGGGATGATTATCTTGCACACTATCGACAAAAGAGGGTTTCCCCAGATTTGCTTTAAATTTTATAGTGGGGCGGAATAGCCTGGCTTTGGCTTGAACCCACTTGAGTCATTCCCGTAGGGTGAGTACTTTTTCCCACTATGGTAGGCTCTCTAAAGGATGTAATTAAAGCAGTAAAATTTCATGAAATTGAAAAGGAAAGTCTGGTATTCTGATCACCCAGTTAAGGGGAGAGCATAGACCTATTGCCACAGACAAAGAAAACAAATGATCCTTTTTAAAACCCAAATCACAATGATCTAATCTAAGTGAAGATATTGCTTCACAAAAACAAGTTATTCAATTTTAACCGCAAGATCACTGTGTGGTGACTATCCTAGATTGCTTCTTTTAAAATTTCATACCTATCCTAGGATTGGTTTGTTTTAATCCAGATGTGACTATCCTAGGATTGCTTCTTTTTAACTAGAGAAAATTATGTCTGTGGAAGGCGTCAGACTCAAAATTTTGTGTGTCACAACCCATATGCGCCGAAACAGACCTTATATGCACAGAAATAGACCCCAGATGCGTTGAAACAGGTTTCAAATGCGCTAAAACAGACCTTATATGCGTTGAAACAGACCTTAAATGTGCTACGGAAAATTCCTAAATGCGCCAAAATAGTCTTTAAATGCGCTACTTTAATGAAATGTAGATTTAACTCTGTAAACAATGCAACATCGATGTGCTAAAATATATACCTTAAATGCACTAGATTAACTCTTATATGTGCTAAAACAGTTCCTACATTTGCTATTTTAACTAAATGCAAATTTTAATTCTAGATTGATGAACTATATGCGCTATTATTCCCCTCAGATGCTCTAAATGAACCCTCAAATGCACTGGAATAGTCACCAAATGCACTAAAAAACCTGCAAAACAAAAGAAAAAAAATCAAAAACCCCAGATGTGCTGCAAAAAGTATCGGATGTGCTAAAACGCAGAATTTTTCGGAAAATTGAATGCCAGAATGTGGAAACCTGTCAAAATATGCTACAAAAAATGTCAAAATTGGGGCATGGGCCCCACGGTGAGCGTCATTTTATGTGTGTGAAAAATATGTCAATTATAAATTGAATTCAACCACATTCAATAAAACATTAGATCAAAGAAGCTAAAAGAAGATTAAACAAATAAACAAACTCTTATTGCAGCTTTCTTCGAAGTCGTTCTATTGTTCTCTATCTCTAGCGTTTTGTTGTTTCCAGTTGCTCTCAGATCCAGCAGATCAAGCTCAACAAAATAGACTACTAAAGAATGAGATTAAAAATGCATACTATGCTAAATGCAAGATTTATGCTAAGATGAGAATATTGTTGAAATGCTAAAAATGCAAGAGTATAAACGTGATTGTGTATACATTCGTGTGTTCGTCGTAACCAGTGCTTGGATTTGTACCTATATTTATAGAATTTTTTGAGGATTTTGATTAGCTAAATTGGCCAATGGTTGTGATAATTCCTGACGGATCGAACGGTCGAAGATGGATGAGACTGAAGAGAAAAATAGAAGAAAATGAGTAAAGCAAGATTTTTCCATTTTCATGGAAGAGATAAGATGAGATGATTTAAAAATCATCTTTTTTTTAGAAGAAAAATGGAAGGATTCTGAGAAGATAAAAAATGAATTATCTAATTCAATTATTTATTTATGAGTGCATGTTGATTTTTTTTTCTTAATTAAATAAATATTTAATTAAGATTTTGAGGAAATCAGAAGATTTCATAATTAAATGAAATATCTAATTATGATTTGAAGAAAGCAGAAGATCTTTAATTAAATAAAATATTTAATTAAATTTGAAGAAATGACATGTGTTGCGAAATTAATTAAATAAAAGTATTTAATTAATTAGAGAAAAGTTTAAAATAGAAGAAAAGAGATATTTAAATTTAATTAAAAAAATTTAATTAAATTTAAAAGATGATAATTAACTTAAATAAATAAAATGTATTTATTTAATTTAATCAAGTAGATATGTGAAATAGTCAAATAAAATAAATTTATTTAATTATGGTGGAAGAATAATGAATGAACAATATAATTAAATTGATTAAATTTAATTACATGTAGAAGACTTTAGAGGAATTAATTAAATAATAAATATTTAATTAAATGTCAAGAATAAATAGACATGACCAATTTTGTGCATATACACCTACAATCTCTAATTAGGCATACTTAATTTTAAAAAAATAGATTCCATCTTATTGTTACTTTGAGGAGAACCATGTTCATGTAATACAAAATCACACTTTTTTATCTCATTTTCAGTAGCTTGCCAAAACATTATTTTTCTTCAAGTTAATATTATTAATAAGATATTTGGAATGTTGAATAAAATTCACTAGAGATTATAATAGAAGCACTTAAATTTTTAATATTCCTAGTTGAATTCTTATACTTCTTTACAAACAAAGAAATTTCTCTAGTAATTTTGTGGTTTTTAGTGACTCTATTCTCTTATTCAAGAAAATAACAAATCATAATTCTAATCTTATATTTATTTTGTTTAGAGTAGATACAATATTTTCAAATCTCAAAAGCATACTAATTAGTAAAATAGTTTTTGCATCATCATCACAAATTGTAGCATTTATGCTAGCAAGTTGAATAAGAAGATAACAAAATGTACTAATATGTTGAATAATACTTTCATCTCATTTCATCTTCAAGCCAAAAATATTTTGTTTAATTAACATCTTGACACTTGAATCTTGTGATCCAAATAAAGAAATAAGACCATCCCATATTTACTTTGAAATATCAGCATTGTAGTACCCCTCCATTTATGCTTATGTTTTATGTTGTTATGTTTTCACACTGTTAGACTATGGTACTTTGTTTGGATATTTTGATCGTTGGTTTTGAGCGACAATGGATTTATTCTGTAACATGATGATACATTGTATGGTGATTACTGTTTCTGTTATGCTTTGATATAGCGTAGATGTTTACTTTTAGACGATTATTGCTATGTATATGTTTATGATGGACTAATTGTTATTTAATTCATCAGTCTGATGTAACGTGTATTGGTGTGGAGAATGGAATCGCATCACTTGCTTGCGAGTGCCCTGTGATGTCTGTGATTTTCTCCGCACGGTGTGCATGTACAATGGTTTATATATATATACATGTTATTGCTTGGTTGCAAGCTTGTAGGTACATGACACCGACTCCACCTAGTTACTCAGGTCTGAGCGTGTCAAGACTCAACAGATATGTTGATTGGGAGGTAGTAGTTTGGTTCATCCTAGCCTAGTCTATAACCCGGTCATAGTACATTGTCTGTTTTAGTTCAGAGTCATAGGTTGTCTTGTATTTCTCTGTTTGGTTTAATTGCTTGAAAGGAAAAATGTCAATTTTAATAATAGTTTATTATGTTTTAATTTACTGTTATTTAAATTAATTTTTAAATGTTGGAGAAATTAGTTTTGCATGTTATTTAATTAATTAATTAGTTTGTTTGGTTAAATTGTTTGATCTTAAAAGATTAAATTTGTTTAATTAAATAAATTAATAAATTTAATTAAATTGTTTTAAATTGTGTGTAAATAAATTTAAATGAAATTTGAAATTTAAATAAAATTTGTGGAAATGGTATTTTTGGTTATTAAATAAATTTTTGTATTTGGAAATTGTTAATTTTAAATTAAATAAATGCATGCAATTTGAAATTTGATTTTTAAATTTAAATAAATGAATTAAATCATGCAAAATCTTGGAAAAGCAAGATTGTCGAGAAGTGGTTAAAAGATATTTTGCACTTCTCGACATGTGTGCCAGTGCATTTATTGATTATTGTTGAGGAAATTTGTTCACGGAGGATAATTTGGATCTGGGGAAAAACACAGAGGTTATTCAATTTCTTGACGAGGAAAGAATATCCGAGCTTTTGCAAAACTATATGTTTATGTTATTTTGGAAATACTGTATACTTGTGGAAGATTTCTTGGTTTGTATTTTGGTTGCTATTTGGGCTTGGTTTCTTGGGAAAGAATTGTGAAAGCTACAGGCAAAGTTCTTCCCAGTCAGTTTTCTGAAGCACAGGAAAATAGGTAATCTTCTTGTGAATTATTTTATTTGTTTTGAAAGGGAATGTCTGTGAAAAGAGATTATATTTTGTCGTGTGAAAATTTGATGATTTCAGAAAGCTTCTGTAGAATCTTCTCTGTAGGAAGCATTTAAAATTTTGTGGGGAAAATATTTGTTGAAAGAGAAAATTAAACCTCTGGGTAATTTTGGTTTTGAACGGAAATATTGTGCATATTCTTCTTTGAAATCCCTATTGAAATTTTTACAATTTCCCCTAATTCCCGCATGAAAACCCCAAAGAAAATTTTAAGTTTCTCTGATTTCCTTACTGTAATCCTGATGAAACTTTTGTATATTTTATTGTGAAATCCTATGAAATATAAATATATATATACATATATATATATATTTAATATATATATATGTACATATATTTTATATATATTTGCATCATATATAAATTGAATTGTCAAAATATATTTATTTCCATATCCGTCGCCGTACAGGTGTATTCTTTTTAAAACAAATTAAATTTCTATATTGCGAAATTGTAAATTTCGCAGGTTTTAGATTATTTATTTTATATGAAATAAAATGCAATATTTTAAGCACTGCATTTTATGTTTAGGGGGTCGTGGCTACCCCACAGCCGCCCCCATATGGGGCAACGACTGTGGAGGCAGCCGGCGCTGCCCTCACAGGAAACGGCGGTTGTCTCACAGCCGCCTCCCCATACGGGGAGGGCTGTGTACACTGTGTACACAGCGCCGCGACTGTATAAAATGCATTTATTCGGTGTTCAAAACTGGAAATTACAAAATTCATTTTATTTTGACTATTAAATTTGATTTAGGGTTTCACTGTTATATTTAAATATTTATATATATGTGTATATATATATATTATATATATATTTATATTTATTAAATATATATATGTATATATTTATGTATATATGTAAATGTATATTTATATATATATATATGTATTATGAATATATATTTAATGTTGAGAATATTTGATTAAAATATTAATGTGAAAAAAATTATTTTAGAAAAATGAGAAATAAGAATTTATTTGTATTTAGATAGTTATGCATATTATGTTTTCAATGAGCATAATTATTAAATGTTTTAAGAACTGTTGTTAAGAAAAGAAAAAAGATTAGAAATAGATACTTTCTCTCTTTTAATTGTATGACTGGATTTAATATATCCCAATGATAGACGTGTATTCGTTTTAAGTTGTTTTAAACTTTTATTGGGTAAAAGGGGAAAATTTATCTTTAAGTGATTTTAAGTCTTCCAGTTGCAATCTTTTTAAGGGAGTAAATTTGACTTTGGTTCCATGTGATTGAACAAGTTAGGGTAGTGCACCTGATTTTGTGAACGAATTGTGATGTACATTGTGGTATATTTGGTATTATATGTTGAATTTGTGCACTTTGTCTACCCTAGATAGTGAACTTAGAATTCCTTTGTTATGTTTAGGGGAGTGGCTTTTTGTAAGGGCCGACACACAAAGTGGTGTCAGGGTAACTTGCAAAGAGTTAGTAAGTCAGTGATAACTAAATGACACAATAGTTAGATTTAAAACTCTTAACAAGATGTTTATGCCTCGCTTATGACTCTTGAGCTAGTTCAGTCTTGAGTATAAGATGAGAAGGCCTGGAATGGCAAATCAGTGTTTTGTTTCTTTAAGAGACATTCGATTCCGCAATGATTTGCATTGGGGTCGGGTTTCATAAGAGGTTACCAGGGTAACCCAAGATTGGGAGCCGAAACCTAGGAAGAAACACTAGGGTAACCTTTGCAATGTTGTGATGACACTCCACCTAAAATAACAGTTAACCTTTTGTATGTAGTACATTCAATTATCTAAATATGGAAGCAATGTAACCAATAGTTTGTTATGTACTAGTGTCTAGGGTTAGTAGATTATGTCTAGGTAACCATATTACTATCTCCTAGCACGGGGGGTGGACCTACAGGTACCACATGGTTGGGTGGAACGTGCATCTTACTCCGTTGGGTCCCCAGTTTGATCATAGCATTGAGAGCTTCATGGATGGAGAGCTCGCATTTGGAAACTTATGTGTACTTTATCATTGTAAATTTGTAAATCTTGTATTTAAAAACATCCCTCAATTGTTTATGAGGTGAATATTGTAAATGTAACTTGTAACTATTATTTGAACTACCTCATCAGATGGATGAGTATTGTATATTTTATCAAATGCAATGTATGAAACATGTTAGTTCTATATGTTATCTTGAATGGAGTTTCAAATGAAATGCAATGTTTATCTTTAATGTTTATGTTATTAATTAATATGTGCAATGTGAAATACTAAAGTCATCTATGGAAACTCAAAGTAGTGTATCGTCTCGTAACTTAACAAATGTATGCAACTAATTAACTTAAAAATTATACTTAAAAAAAAATATATTACACTTTTATATACAATTGCAACATTCCTTAGGTTATTATGACAGGGCATTACAAGCATGGTACAAATATGCATTAGACAACCTAAGACCAATCAATGTTACTCATTTGTGATCTTTTTTCACCCATTTTACAACCTTATTTGTATCTTATGAATTATTTTAGTTCCATCAATGATATTCTGAATTTATTTTTTAGTTAAAATTTATTGAACCTTAATTTTCCATGTATGAAAGTCATGTCCCTTAATCTTAGCAAGAACATATGATTTCTCCATTTAAACAAATACCAACAAACTCCTTGTAAAATTCCAAGATACACTTTACTTTACATACTCAATTTTAATTTCTACGTGCTAATAATAAATTTTCCCAAATAATAAAATTAATTTTAAATTAACAATAGCCAAAAAAAAAACAAATTTAAATACAATTAAGTGCACCTAATATTCCGTATGGAAAATATAGATAGCTATAAATTTTACACTAATTTGCACTTTAGAAACTCTTTGAAATGAATTTGCATTTTGACATGATGAAATCCTTTTCTAGCAAGATTTGGAGTAGATCCAAATATAGAACCATATATGTTGAAAAATAGTCTTTCACCAACTTCCTCGCTCTCTTAAGAATGGTAAAAGATTAACTACTCACATTTTAATAGCATAAGGGATAAATGAAAATAAATTAAAATGTAACTTGTGCAAATATTTCATTGTGCATCTTATTTTGTGATAACATAAAAATAAAAATATATCATTTCTTGTTCTCTTAGACATACAAAAATATTTGCACCTTCTCTACCCTTTAAGATTTTATTAAACAAAAATATACCTACTAAGAACTTACAAGACATGCTAGGTGTACAATTATTTATATTGTGTGTCAACTTCGATCAAGATCTTTAAAAAACTCTCCAAATTGTAGCTATGCAACACATTCCATTTTCACACCAACACAAATATTTAGAAATAATAGTCTATTGATTTTAGAGACACGTTAATAGAACCTCCCAATGCTTGAAACTCTAGTATTTTAGCAATGCACTCCAAATTCATCCACAAAATGATGCCATATATTGCTCAATTTGGTATGGCCCATTTAATAATAACCTAAATTTTTATCCTCTATAGGACCTTTGTATTTAATATTTGAGAACAAGTTGAAAGAATGATTATAGGGATACATATTACAAAATAAAGTCATTATTGTATAGTAAACATCAAAATATAAATATATTATTAATGCTTTAAGGATTTATAATTTAATTTGGAAATGATTATAAAGTATTGCATTCCCATAAAACTTCCCCTAAATCTCCATAAACTACCTGCTGAAAAGTAACTTCCAACTAATTATTTATTAAATCTAACACTATTTAATTTTACTAGAATAGATAAACCTTAATTTTACAACAAATCTACTATGATTGTGCATCCTGTGAGGCCCAACACCATCTATAAATTATGTGACATCTTAATAAGTTCAATTATGCTAGTTTGGTGAATAAATAGATGATTTAACCCAATTCCATGTTTAATATTTTGATTTTATTATGAACTAGTTTAAATGATTATTGTGATAAATTCTCTTTAGTAAATGAAAATGGGAAAACTATCAAGAATAAATGTGAGCAAATAATATTTAGATTCTTGAACAATTATCATATAAAGAATACACTTAGATTGATATGAGCTAAAGAATTGTGTGTACCTAACATTGGTTTGAATCTCACTAATAAGTTCATGTTACTTGCAAAATTTTAATAGGCAGGAACAAAGCAGGACTTTTGGAAGATCAGTAAGGAGTTTTTAGAAGTGTCACTAGCCAAGCACCATCGAGGTAAATTTAAAGGATGACTCTAATCAATGAGGGGTATACCTAAGGTAGGATAATTTGAGGAAAAAAATTCTATAAATTTGATATCAAGTTGCATGATGAATTTTATTAAAGGAATGTCCAAGAGTAAATTTAGTAGTGTAAATTATAAATTATTTAGCTAGGGTTAGGTTTTCATTATTATTTCATGTAAGATCAAGTTTCCATCTTTCATAGGGAAAGGAAATGAATATCTATGAGTACTATGATTTACTAACTATTGAATTTGGTCTTATTGATGTTTGAACAGGTATTTATTATATTTCTAACCCAACATGTATTTGGAAAAATACATGTGAGAGTAACGTCAAGGGTAAAAAGGGGGAACAATCTAGACCCAAGTTAATTATTTATCTTTTGAAGTTATAAATTTTGACCCTATGATCTAGGAGGTAGTTAAGGTTTTGTGTAAGTTTTAATTGTGTTTAGGGTTTTAATGAATGTAGATTAGTATTGTGGAGCTTTATTGAATTAAACCAAGTGATTAAGGGTGCAAGTATAATTAGGATTTTGAAATCATTAGTCAAGTCTTGAATTTCGAATTAGCCTTTAAAGTGGTCATTTTAGGGTGTTGTTTGGTCAATTTTATTGATATTAGTGCAAAAATTGACCCATAAGACCTATACCTATGGAAAGGGGATCTTTTGGACATGTGACTTTGTCTTTAGGGCATGATATGACCCTTCAAAAGTCCACTTGAAAAAGTGTGACGAATTTGAGTCCTTGGGAGTTGAGAGAAGTGACTTGTCACTCTCCCACCACTCCCCAAAGTTCATTAATGAACTTGGGAAGAGCATCAAGGCTTTCACATGTGTGAAGCCACCTTGTAAGGGATGTTGGGTAGAGTGTCATAGTACATTCCTCATCTCCCCAAAAGTCTCACACATGTGTGAGAACTTGTGGGGATGTGTGTTGAAAGATCAAATGAGAGAGTGACAAGTGTCCCTCTCTCATTCAAATGAATTCAAGATGAATTCCTATATATTTGGATTGAAAAAAAAAGAAATGGTTGTTACCCACTTCTCCTCTTGGAGAATTCTTTTGAAAATGGAAAAAGTTTGGGAGAAGGGAAATGAAGAAAAATGGAAGAGGAGCAAGGAGCTCTCACAAGTTAAGGAGGTGTTCAAGGGGCAAAATAAAGATACGTGATTTATCCTTATTTCTACCAACTTGTTTGAGTAGGAACTTTGTGTTGTGCTATTTTGTTATGGCTTTCAAATCAAGTGGGAAGTTCAAGTTTATGTATGGGTAAATTTAAAATTTGTTTGGTGGGTGGATAAATAGTAAATTTGTAGTTAAGCTATTATCTTACTCTTCCTACCTAGATCAATGGTAGTTGTTGTTTCTTGCTTGGGGGTATGGCTAGAGCCCATGAGGCTTCATGACGCCATTATGGTAGGGTGGTGAGCAAGCCTCATTATTTTGTGTTTTATTTTGATTATTCTTAAATATTGTTGTAATGTTGAGGACAAGTGTGTTATTTTAAAATGAAGGAATATATAGAGAAATTTTGCATTCATTGACTTGGAAACTATTTGTTTTCTCACTATTATGATTATATTGGAAGTTAGTATATTTTTTTTTGCAAGAGGAAATTATGGAATAGAGAAAAGTTTATTTGCATGGACATGTAAGTTGTTAGTTTTGCCAATATCATTGGTAACATAGCAAGTCATTATTCTTTGGTTGAATTTCTCTATAGATGTTAGAGCTAAAATGTGGAGTTCACCTCTTGTGGTACTATTTGAGTTGTATTGATAAATGTATGAAATATTTTGATTCAACTTTCCATAAAGAAAAGTTAGAATATTAAGAAATTATTATATAGATTAGATATAAGCAATGTATTGTTCGTCTATCAGTATTAAACCTTCTAAGTCACAAAGTTGATTTAACTTTCTTAAATATTGATATATCATTATGAAAACATTTAAAGACAAATTTTCATTAAAATAAAAATAAAATAAAATAAAATAATTGCTATTTTTTTTGTTTGAGACTAAATATTTCTATAAAAGGGAAAATAAATGTACAAACTCAATATCGTCTATCTCATATTCAAATTTAGAGATTTGGATGAACACCATGAAAATAATCCATTTCATTTATATATAATTTTAAAGGGTGGAAAATGGAAAGATAATAATTAATGAGTAGAAGTAATCTATATTAATACTTATCTAAGAGTCTCATTTAGAAACAAATCATAGCTTTTTACTAAAATAGACCAAAGTTGCTTAATTAGAAAAGTTGAATAGATTTGATTAAAATTATGTCCTTTTAAATCAAATATTAAATAGATATATGATATAAATCTTTATGGATGGGAATACTCATCCTTATATAAATCATTCAATAAATATTATATGTTTTATATGAAACAAATATGGATTAAATGATAATATATATTTAGGTAAATTAAATAGGCATCTTATGTTGAAGTTAGAAGGAATAGATTCGAGCTGAAAATAATAAAATATCCCAGTGCTGTGTTAAATCTACTGAAATCATCAATTTAGAGGTAAGTATGTTAATTTTTGTATAGATTTAATAGAAATATAATGATGTTCTTAATTGTAGTTAAGAAAATAAAATAATAAACAAAAGAAAGAAACCCTATATGTAATTTAATAAATCCAGAAGATTTTCTTTGCTGCAGATGTTGTATAGATTTACACTAGGTAAATTTTTATAAAAAAAAAAATAGCAGCAACAAACACTTCTATTCTTTGTTCCCGACATTGCTCAAATACAACTTCCAAAGAGGGACTGTGCAGTCATCAAAACGTATTTGCAAATGAAATCATCATAGGAAATGGTAATTACAAGTGCCACTGGCCAATCTCCACAACCGTACCTCCCAGAAAATTTAGAAGATAAACTTCCTGTAGTCTATTAAATTTATTTTTTTACATAGCGCCTATACAACTTTTGAATCTCTTATTTTGTTTTTACTGCAATTTATTTTGACAAAAGCACAGATCTAAAAATTAAAAAGAAAAGAAACACAGGGCTGTAAAGAGATTTATAACAAAAATAATAAATAATAGAAAGATATAGGGTGTATTTTTCCCTTGGCAAACAAAGGCATATGCCTGTTGCACAACCATTGCCTTCAACATGGATATTTTCACAAATCTGAAATCCTGAGATAATCTAAACCATTTCTTTGTTTGCACAAACCCTTCCCCATGCCAAAAGAAAATTAATATGTAGGGATAGTAGATATTCAAACTTAAATTTTTGTATGCTGAATAATTCAAGAAAAAAAAGAAAAGAAAAGTAAACACATTTACCTCTATAAATTTAAAACCATGAAATTAATATATGACTGCAGTAAATAAATCACTGTTTTCCAGACTTGTCTAACATAAAAGAATAAATTCATAGGGGAAGCACATAGCAATATGATATCTATCGTTGGCTGTGTAAAACATCAGAAAAATACATTTATTTAAAAGCATGAGAAGCACAGAATATAGGTAGTCGTCCCCTCTCCTCTTTTGAAACAAATCTAAAATAAATAAATAAAAGAGTTTAAATGCATAGGCCAATAGACATTTCTCGTCCCAGCAAAGCACATATAGATCTAACAAGAGTGAACAATATGTATCCTTCAATAAAATGTTGAAAGAACAAGAATAACAACAAAGAAGTGTAGCCACCTAGATCCCTTGCAAACCCCCACCCTCCTGGCCTGTCGTCCTTCACTCTCATTCTCGCATGACAAAGGAAAATAAGAACGGATAGGGTATGTGGAGTTTAACGCCCAACAGTTTGAGCCACAAAATAATTAATTAAACTTTAACCTTTCCACCCTTGCACAGATTCAAAATGAACTCATGAAAATTGTAAGTTGTAGATTATTAATAAGTCTCCCCTCGTTAAATGGACCGGTGGACGTTGCAGCCAGTTAATAATGCTCAGTCTAGACAATGGTGGTATTTACGGGCATATTAATTACTGTCAGAATCATCTTTTCTAATCACATTTGAAAACTTTAAATCTTGATAAGAGTACCCACTACTGTCTACTGCATGCCCTGCACACTTAGATATTTGTTTTTTTATGTACCATTCTCATCAACTATTTTGCATTTCTCCTCGAATAATAGATAGGCTACCGGTTGCGTGGGGAATGGTATGAGTAATGCATTTAAGTAAGTAAGCATGGATAGGCATCTGTGACTGAGGTATTCAAAGTTTGAAAATTAAACCTTTTAAATTTAAAATTTGCGGTGAACTAATGCGGGAATTTTTCCATGGGTTAATGTATTTGAATTTTGTGGTAGGTATAACGATTAGGCACATACTTAAGTAACTAATATAGGAAAGATTAATAATAACTAAAGCGAGGATTCACATCTATCAAGTCACAATATTTTAGTATTATTAAATCAATGATTAGTTGTGGTAAGACAATAATATTGTTAATCAAGTTCTTTTGGTTATTAGATAATAGTATTATATGTTATGACACTATTACATGTCATATTAAAATAATTTCTTCGATGTAATGATGATAACTTTAATAATGACAATTTAATAGTGTTATGAATGATAACCTTAATAAGTTTAATATGGGATTTAATATTAATGTATTTATTTGTTTAAATGATAATTACAACATTATTGAAAATATGTAATGTAATAATGCTATCAATATCTGAATCAAGGATACAAGTGTTGGTAGCTTAATATAATTTGTTTTTAGAAAGAAAATAAATATTAATAAGGGTTATATAAAATTTAATATTTGTAGTGGGGTTTAAATAGGGCATATGGGTTTAATTATGTGATCATTAAGTAAGTTACCTCTAGATATAAGTAACCAAGTCTAAGTCTTCCATGCATGTTGGTGTATGTACCCTTAGGTGTTGATAACTACCTAATTAATGTAAAAAAAAAAAATTTAAAAAAATAGTTGAGTTTTATTAACAAAAATTATGGGCATGACACATCCATTAAGAATGGTTTGCTTGGGTACATAGCTAGTTGTACTTCTACATTAGTCATAGTTCCTAAAACATTCACCTATATCGAATCCATGAAAAATCATTTACCATATAATTTAGATAAATTTTTTACCTAGATTATTCATAGCTTAAAGAGGCATGACATTACTTGAAGCTTCAAATTCCATCATGTATTTGTGAACTATCTATTGATCAATAACATAATATAGAAAGGGTCAACAATGATTTGGATATTTACCAAGGAATTACCTAGGTACAACTCAATATTATCTTTGATATTTTTATCATATGTTACATAATTAGGAATAGTAGCAAGTTGGCCCATCTCTAATACAATAGTAGTGTAAGATAAAACTCTTTCCCTATGTTCAGGGATTCTAAGGAGTTCTTTTGTAAGAGCTAATATTCTTATTTGGGTCATGATCTAAACTATATCAATAGGGTTATAATTGCTAAGTGATGTATCATACAGGATAGCTAAGTCATTTTCATTAGGACTGAAAGACATGACTTGGCCACAAGAAGTAACATCCTTACCTCTTAGTGCTTTCTTCTTTTTTTTGTCTCTACCTCATCCTTCAGTGGTTGTAATTGAAATTGTTTTGTTTTCTCATTTAGGTTTTCTCCTTATAGAAAATCCATGACACTTGAAGGTGTTGTATGTTCATAGGCCTTGGTTACATTTTTATTTTTGACTATCGACTAGTGTACTAGATTTTTCTTTTTCACAACCAATTTCTTTGTAGTGTTGTTGTTCCTTGTCTAATTTTTCCTTTTCATCTCATTTTTAATATTTTATTTATTCCTTTTTTGGATAGCAGTAGTAACATTACCTCATGTTCTTATTTCTCAGTGGATATCCACTCTACATATGCATTATTGTTACTTCTATAAAGGCTTTTATATCGTCATTTGTTTGGATCATTTATATCTTTGTTGCATGAGTTCCCCCTAGTATTAAAAATCATTAGTAGGTAATTAATATTGGTTTGGACCCATACCATGATCATATTGGAGGATTTGATCTATTAAATCATAGTTAGAATATTAAATTTCTTCTTCCATGGATTCATGCTCGAATGCATCAAGCTGATTAATTTCACCTTTGTAATAATCAATAAAAACTTCATTAGGTAACTTCTCCTCCTTGTTGGTTGATAATGAAATTGCACATATAAGTGGACCATGTTGGAGATGTAATCCCATATTTATAATATATACAAGAACAAAAATGTAAATTAAGAATCCTATTCCAAATCAAAAATTACCTCAAGTAGAGAAATGGGGAATACAAGTACAAAAAAAAAACTAATACCCAATACAAACCTCAAATATTTTGGATATGTTCTTGGATAAAATGTGGGTGCTCAAATCAATAGTATGTACCTGCAAAATGATCGTTCAAGTATATAAAAATGAAGGATGAAGGGGTTGATTTATAGAGCTAGAGAGAGAAACGTGAATGGTGGAAATTCAATCTCAAAATATGATTGAGATCAAATGAGAGAAAATTGAGAAGCTTTATTGGTTAAGAATAATCATGGGGGTTACAACTGAGTGAGGATTTAAATATCTCATTTTTTTATTTTTTTTTGATAAATATGTGTGCGTTGTAAAAATAGTGGTGACACTTGATGAGGAGGATACAAATGAATATTGAGTGGAAATTTAGGGATTTTATGGATAATGGATGGTTTATTTATTCGGGCATGGATACATAGATAATAAAATGAAGTTCTAACTATTTAATAGAAAAGAGAATTTATGGAGATAATTATTTTATTAAGAATGTATAATGAAAAGGGGATTTTGAAGGGGACTAGGAAATAGAAATGAACTATGACTAGGATATGACATCATATTAAGATAAGACAATAGGTGATTGTTAGAAATAGGTGTCTACAAGAGATACAATGTTCACACTATAACGAAATGTTTTACAAGTGCTCATCATCTCTTTGAAAATGTTTTATGGTTTACTTAGCTTGTTGCCCGAAACTACCTTACTTGGGAGCCACTTATCTATCATGCTATTGTGGTCACTTGGACCAATCAATTTTATATGATCTATCATACAAATACTAGCCCTCATTAAAATTTTATGTATCATTATGAGCTAGAAACCCCTTTTTGAATTCTTGCTACACCATAGGATGCACCTTTCATTACACCCATGAATCTATCTAGCTTCTAATCAACTTAGTGAGAGGTTTTACTGAGAACCTTATATTTGGTTGTGAGATATTGACATATTGAAAATCCTATGTCTAGTTGTAAGACTTGGCATCTAACATATTGATATGTTTTCTATATGACTATGTATTTCTCTAAATATCGCTAATTGTATCATAGGTTTATTTCAAAGTTTTAGGATTCAAGTCTTGAAGGTAATATCCAATATTTACATCAAAGGCACCATAATAGAGGACTAGGCACTTCCAATCATTTGATCTAATATTTGGTGGTACTTTTCTCTAGTCATGATGAATTTTCTATTGAATTTAATTTACATCTCATCTATCCCTTTCTTGATGGTTTCAAGCTCATGTATATAGAATTTTGGATCTACTCTATTAGCATAGTGCAACATGAAAACTCTCATAAACTCATCTTGTGTATTAATACTATTGTTGAGAAGGATTATGTACCATTCTTTGACACTTTCCTCTGAATATTACACAAACAATTTCATCATCACAACCTCATGATCAATATTATACTCAATTATATTGGTGAAATTCCTTGAATTATCTTCTCCAAAGATTGCATTACTACTTTTTAAACTTGATATTTTTCATCTTATTTATTGGAATTACATTTTTAAACCAAGACATAAAATAAATCCAACTATTTTTACATTTCAACTCCTAAAGACTATCTAATGAGATGGAATATTTGAGTGCGTTCAAAATTAAGGCCTAATATAATTGGCATGTTATTGATCATGTTGATGACATGGTAGCACATATCTAGAACATAATGGTCATGGTTTGTATTTCTATTCTGTTGTCGGGTTGTCTAAGATTAAATCTTAGCTTGTCGCACTTCTCTTTCTTCCTAAAGTTATTGTTCCAATTACTCAATTAGATTCATATCATGTTTATAACCTAATCATTAAATATATCTCTTGTGTCATCATCTAAATTTATTGGCTCATTAGAACCATGAAATGAGGTGTCGTGATCAATTTCATCCCTATATGACATATTGGGAGTAATGGGACATTGGTCTGCAATATATTTTCCACATCCTTATTTCTTCTACCAATAATTTCAAGATTCCTTTGTATACATTTTTCTATATTTTCTAACCACATTTTGAATCGTCAAAGGTATATTGGTACTAATTTCTTAAATCAATAAATTTATTATCTCTATGTAATGTACCTGCTAATAAATTATTATATCTTGAGAATTTGGTATAGGTGACTTACCAATGTTTTTAGCTTTCCACATGACATATTTTCTTCTTGCATTATTTGTAGTCTCTTCTTTTCCTCGCTAGTATTTAGGCTACCTTTTTTATCATATTCAAATTTGATTTATAAATATTGATTTAGGTTTAATTGATTCAGATTCATCACTCTTCGATTAGAAGAAATAATTTTTTTTCAAGTATCTAAAAAAATCAAAGTAATACATAATAATTTATATTAATTTTGTCATTTTATTGGTGGAAATTGATGGGTTTTCAACTTGCAAAATAACATCATGTTCGATGACTATGTTATAAGAGTTTAAAACAAGAACTAATATATCACATTCCAAAATGAATCAATCTACTTCAAGGCCAAGGAAGTGTCATTTTGAAGGGGGGTTGATGAACTTATCAATAAAGTTTGAGGGATTTAAGGCCTATTTTTGAGAGGGGATATTCTCTCTTTCATATCAAACTTAGCTAAATGTAAGAGGGTGTTCCTATAAGTATCTTTATCAAGTTTATCACAACGCAAAATTAAAAAACTAAAAGAATAATGATAGTATCTAATGTAAGCTTGGCCCTAAAAATTATCATTAGGACCAAAAACTAACCTAATACATATTAAACCTCTATTAAGTTTATATGTATGTCATTTCACAAATGAAAGGTGAAGGTATAAAAAGCATGATTCTATAAGATAAGAACTCTTAAATATCACTATAGATATTTTCTATGAGTGAGTCATTGAATCATGAGATGCATACAAACCACTATGAAAGGTTTTTTTTCATTTTTTATGAATGGTGGATCACAACCTTAGAGGATTGATGTCTTATTTATTGGTTTATACAATCTCAATTTACATGAAAAATAATACATTTAAATAGAAATAGAGATTTGATATCAAACAACTAAACATACTTAATAATCCCTCTCCAAAATCTAGAAATCTATATGCAATAAAGAATACACCATTACAAACAATGCTTGGAATGACTTAAAATGTTATGACACTTATTAAATTATTATTATAATCATAATGAAAATATTATAGGAGGAAGCCCTATGACTAGAATGTTGTCATAATTTTTCACATATAAGTTCTTCTAAATATCTACAAATTTTTAAGGAGATATTGAATTATAGACACAAATGATAATCTTACTACATCTTTGTGTTTGATAAAACAAGTTATTTTGTAAGTGATTGGAATTGTAGTATTTGAAACCTTATACAATCCTTAGCATTTGTAGTCATGTGAAAATGTAAAAAATGACCAACCTTTTGAAGAAAAGAAAATTAGTAAACATAACACTTTATTTCGTCAATCATTCACTTGCAATAATTTGATAGAGAATTTGAGGTTGTAAATGTGGTGTGAAAGAGAAGTGAAGTTCCATGAAATATATTTATAAGGAATTCTAATGCTTGCATGAAGTTCATTGGCATCTAGAACTCAACAATTTTATTCATTGTGAACTATAGTTCTTCATCATCCATGATTGAAATTGAATGTGAATGTGTTCTATTGAGATAGACAGAGATGTTTAGAAAATAAAATACTCTTGGAATAGTCACAAGAGTTAAATCATGTCACTAATGGAATCCTAGGGAAATCGAGTGAGTTGTGGAGGTGATTTGGAATAATTACAAAAGTTTGATGCAATATATGAGGTTAGGATGGGAGATGTAAGGTTTCATTTTGGGACTAGAGGTCAAGACTAAACACTACAATTGAAGTCTTGAAGTCCATAAAAACTCCATAAAAGAATGAATTGAGCAAATGAAGCGCTTTGGATAAATATGCACTACATAATTGGAAGTCAAGACAGGACATTGGAATGGATATTTGAAATTCCATAAGAAAGTATTAGAGAGAATGTGGGAAAAGGTAGAAGAATTGGACGTTAGGAGGTGAAGGGAAGATTAAATAAGTCCATTAAATCTCCACACAATGGATTGGGATGGACATAGGTAAAACATGTGGAATCAAAAAAGGGAAGTGGAGGTATAATGGAGGAAGTCTATACATCCAACATGATTTCACAAAAAGGGGAGTGAAAGAAATGTAGGAAAGGATCAATTAATTGGAGGTTTTTATTTATATATGTGTAAAATAATTTCATATGATGGATTGAAATTTATGCAAGAAAAACATATAAAATATGAGGAGATAAGAAAAGGATATGGAAGGAAAATGAAATAATACTTTTATAACTCCATAAGTTTGTAAAAAGGGAAATAGGGAAAGGGAGTGAGGGTCACAAGGATTGGGAGTAGAGAAGGATTGGAGATCAAGAAGAAGAAATTGATAATGATGCAAGAGCATCTAGTGGTGTAAGGGCAATCCTGCATCACCCAAAAAAAGAGTTTCATTTCATGTTGGTAGTTTCTTAGATGTTTTTTCATTTTTGGATACCCTTTTTGTCATAATGTAATTCCCAACTTATGGTTTTTCTTTTCTATTCCTGGGTTAAAATATATTGCAATTTTAGTCTCCCAAAATTACACCTGAAAACCTTCCAGGTTAGATTTGAGGCACTAAACAGTCCTAAAACGGCCTTGAAACTTTCTAAAATTGTAGCGGATTTCAAGCATGTTCTTGACTCTGAGACCTTTCCAATGGTTCAAACAGTTCAAAAAATGAAGCCCCAGATCAAAAGTTATGGCTCCCAAAAGTTGGCGCACTTTCTAGAAGATACTAATTTTCAAATGTACTTTTGAAATTTGAATTTCAATTTGTAATTTTCAATGCCAAACCGCCAAAAACTCAAATTTGAATGTTCTTTTGGCTCCAAACTAAAAAGGGAAGCTCTATTTATGGGTAGGTTTTTGATTTTTGTGTAGCTTTTTGGGGACAAGTTTGCATACTGCAAAAAGGGGTTTTTTTGTAATTCTGTAGTTTGCATATTTCCAAAACTTGAGGATATTAGATCCTCTACATGTAAGAAGATCATTTTTAGAATAATAAAATAACATTCTCTATTTGGTGTGTTAATTTTGTGTCTCGGGTTGCACCCTTGTTAGGTGGTATCAGAGCAGGGTTTTCTTGAGCATGTGGATAGATCGTCGATCGTGAGGTAGTTCACACCAGGATCATGGTTGTGGGTCGAGGTCAAGAAAGATGCCTCCAAGAGTGATGTCTGATAGGTGTGGTGGTGCCAGAGGTGGTCAAGGTGGCAGAAATGTTGGTAGAAGAGATCCACTAGTGACCGAGGGTTTTAGAACCCTCTAGAGATAGATTGATGCATTGCATGAGTAGATGAGAAGAGGGTTAAACTAAGGAGAGAAGAAAGTGAGGGTGAAGAAGAGGAGGAAGATTCAGATGTACAAGAGGAAGAAGAAGCAATTGATCAAGACCAAATGCAACTGATAAGGGCCATTTCAAAGATCAAGAAAAGACCCAGAGCAGAAGTCTCCAATTATTTTGGAAGTCTGAACCCAGAAGAGTTGATCAACTAGATCAATGAGTTGGAAGAATATTTGGAGTATGAGGAGATAGAGGACCCAAATTGGGTCAAGTTTGCAAAAATGAAGCTGAAGGGCCATACCAGTATTTGGTGGAAAGAGGTCCAGTTGTTGAGAAACTGAAGAGGAAAAGGAAAGATCACTAGATGGGATCACATGGTGGAGAAACTGAAAAAGCAGTTCATACCAGTGGACTGCAAGCTAGATCTGTTGAAGAAATTGCAAGAGTTGAAGTAAGGAACCAAATCTGTGAAATAATACAATGAATATTTTCACAAGATGATCATCAGAATAGGTCATACAAAGGCCAGCAAGGAGAAGGTAGCTCATTATCTTAATGGGTTACAGTCAAGCATTCTGGAGGAGCTAAGCTTGGTCAGAATGACCACCATTGAGGATGTGTACCAGTTTGCTTTGAAAGTTGAAGAGAATTTGAACAAAATATTTGACAGCAATAAAAAAGGATGAGGAGGTCAAAGCGGAAAGGGTAGTGGAAGATCTTCTGGAAGTCAAAATGATGATGAGAAGAAAAATGAAGATGTGGGTTCCAGTCAAAACCAAAAGAATGATAACTTCTACCGCCCTCATGATCAAAATAGTGGTGATCAAAGAGGTAGAGGATGAGGGAGATTTGTACAAGGATCTGGAAGAGGTGGTTTCAGAGGAACGTGTTTCTAGTGTGGTGAAGAAGGACATCGAGCCTATGAATGTCTGCAACATCAAGGAAGGGTAGACAAAATCCCAAAAGGTCGTGGAAGGGTTGCACATGCAGATGAGGAGGCTCAATCTGAACATTTAGATGATGCTAAAAGGGGAGAAGCCCTAGTGATTAGAAGAGCACTGGTTACTGAAGAGAAGGAACCTGAACAAAGGAAGAATTTGTTCCACACAAGGTGCAAATGTGAAGGCAAATGTTGTGATGTCATCATTGACAGTGGGAGCACCGATAATCTAGCGTCATAGGAGATGGTTAAAAATTTGAAGCTAAAGAGGGAAAGGCATCCACATCTGTATCAATTTTCCTAGTTGCAGAAGGACCACAAAGTTTTGATCAATGAGCAATTCCTGGTGAAGTTCAAGATCGGGAGCTACCATGATGAGGTACTATGTGATATCATCCACACGGATGCATGTCACATGTTGTTGGGGAGGTCGTGGTAGTTCAACAGGCGAGCTATACATGATGGCCATGCAAACACTTATTCCCTGATGAAGGATGAGGTTCGTCACAAGTTCAAACCCCTAAAGGAGGTAGAAGAAAAGGTATGCAGTAGTGCTAGAATCTGTTATGTTGATGGAAGAAAATTTTTACAAGGTATGAAGCATGAGTGTGTGTGCTATGCATTGATTCCTAGAGTGGGTAAGGAGGATAGTGAGAAGGTTCCAGTAGAAGTTTCTAGGATGTT
>VDFB02123726.1:0-41458 GCA_007258455.2 Sequoia sempervirens | reverse complement strand
AGAAGGATCCCTTCACCACAGGGTCTCACCGACCAGTGAAGCCTCCCGAAACTGATGTCTTCGCTAAGGAATAGAGAATTTGTCATGATGTCTTAGTGACAGAATTGCGTCTTGCCGATGGTTTTAGTGATATCAACATAACTGGTGGGCTCGATAGGAACTCTCATCAACTATCACATGCTACACCGATAGCTTCAGAGGGCATAATCGCATCGATGAGACACTTTTAGTGTCTTGCCGAGATGTGATTCTTTTTGAAAGAGTTTTGACCACCTACAGAATCTACATGGAATACGCTCAACCAACCAGGGGGAGCTGAGGCGAGCCATGGCGGTCTGACCAGGGAGAAGGTGATTAACATAAGGGAAAGCAACGTGAGCTCAGGAGCATTCAAAGCAGCTTGACTGGGGGGAATTCAAAGATCGACATGAGATCAGAAGTGAATGCGGCGGTTGCAGAAAGATTAGGAGGCTTCTCCAGGGATGACTCTTCACCGACAGGGACATGCAGGGTGCAACATTAACTACATGAAAAAAATCTAAAGGTTGATCTTTCTGATAGATATTTTGTAAACCCTAAGGGGCCGATATCTTTTCTATATATAAGGAATTTTTTCCTTTTTTAAAGGAGTTCAGATGTATGCTCCTCTGAAGTCTGTGACCCTTTTTGCAATCCTCTCTCAAACTAGCAGGATTCTATAACTCAATTTGGAACATAATATACAAAATCTAACTTGGTTACTATTGATGGTCCATCATTCTGCCTTCTGATTCTTGTCAAGTATAGTGCATTCTTTTCAAATGATTCATTGAGCTACTTAGTGAAATATTCTCTTTCCTTATAGCTTTTGTTTCACGTTGTGCCTTTCTTTGCAAAAGTAGTATCATGTAGGTTGCAAACTGTGTTTACTTAATCTTGCACATGAGCTTCTAGTTTGTGAAAATATGCCTTTCCTTCTTGGAGGCATGTGCATGTCAAACCTGTTTGAATGTGTGATCTATAGGATCTTGTTGTGCAGTCTCATGGCTATCACTAGTATTCAAGTGTAGCTCGAGTATCTCATTGTTCCTGACATTTCGGTGCATCACCTTAGAGTTTAATTTTCATTTTTATGCATTATCTCTCTCCCTTTTCCTTCAAAAAATCAGTAGTTTTAGGTGATACACAAAGGAAGCCAGCCTTCTCCGGAGGTTCATTTCAGTTTTAGGTGACCCACAGCCTTGAAATGATCCCATGTTTCACCAGAGAGCTTAGTTCTCACAACTTCGCATAGGGTGCAATTTCTAGGTGATAACAGGCTTTAGGATACAAAAAATGACAATAAATCAATTTTAACTATTAATGTCCAAGCAATATCAATATGTAATCAAAACATGTATTTAAATATAATTTAACTAATAATTACCTGTTTTTACCAGGTATTCCATGTTGTCTAGGTTGAATTTGCATGGACTATATCCTTTTTGTGATTATGGCTTAAGGATGTATAAAAGAACAATTTAAATCAATTTCAACTAATAACACACTTGACCAATGTCGAAACATGTATTTAATGTATTTAAAAGGACAAAATAAAACTAAAACTATATTTACCTGTATTTACTTATTCCATTGTACCATCTATATCCTCTCTTTTTTGCAATGCATCTATGATTGCCTCATGCTCTTCCATAGAAATTGACCATAGCAATTTTTTTGAAGGTCTTCTAGGATACCACTCTAGTTTTACATTTGTTGCCACCACCAAATGTGAATAATGCTTAATATTTTTATGTGTTTCATAGTCTTTGAATGCAGGTAGACCATTCTTTCTTCTCAAGTATTTTTGTAGCCAAGTGCCAACAACCACCACCGATCCTATTGGAAAACATGTTCAAAAACCATCATCAAATAAGTTCTCAAAATTTTCTTAAGGGGATCAAAGACTTGTTCTAAAAAATTGCTTAAAGGGATCTAAAACTTGTTATCAAAATTTGCTTAAGGAGGTGTCTTAAGGGGATCATCGTACCTATTGGATAATGAAAGCCATCATCATCTTCTCGAGGTGTTATCAACTTATGTTTAGTTTCCACACAACGAGCCAACCAATATTCTCGCTTGCTCTTCATTCCCTCAAAAGTACAACAACATACACATGTCCCACCAACAAAATTCGATTTAATAACTTGTGCATATCCATAAATAATTTAGTATTACAAAATAACTTAATAAAGTGAAATAAATTGAAATAAATTGAATTAAAATTACCTTCTTGTACAAGGTTCGAACACGGTCATAATCTTCGATGCAAACAATTGATCATTTTCTTCAATAGTTCTTCATATTGATTATGTGCTTCTCAAGTAGGTGTCAACGATCTTTGCTCCCAATTATTCAACCTATTAAGTATTTTCACAAGCTTCCCAATCTCCTGAGATACAAAAATGGAAAAAACATGTAAGCTCCCTTGTCCAAATAGTCCATGTGCTTGCTGTCGCACTCCTAAATGAATGCCATTTAGTAGATCCACTAATTGTCTCACAATCAACTCTAGATACAATGTTCTCTTCTTCCACTAACCAAAAGAATCGATGAACTGTAGAGTAATCACTCGAACCAGATGCAGATAATCTTCTATTACACCAATCCACAATCTCATGTGCATCTTTAAATTTTCCATCAACTCTCAAATTTTAATTTTTCTCTAAGAATTCTTTTGACACACACACCAGCTCCATCATGTTCTCCTTTACCATGCCCAGCTTCAAAAAAACTCCATATATGTTGGACATTAAGTTCCTTGTGAACCCTACTTTTAACCAATAGAACATTCAAGCATTTTTGAACTGCCCCGTACAATTATCTGACCATATGAGGTGTTCTTTCATATGGATTCCTCTTTCTCTTAAATTTTTATAAAATATACCAAAACAATATTGAACAAACTCTAATGAGTGTAACCGATTGTCACTCAAATAAAAATGATACTCCCTCAAAACTTTCTTTCTATCATCCCTCGTATATCATCTCCGGGTGATGTCTATAAACAATATGGTAAACATAACTACTTGCAATCAATTATATAATATCAGATTGAATTTCCTCCTCTCCTGAGCGTAGAGTATAATTCTCCGCAAAATCAACCATTGAAAGTATAGTACCAATTGGAAATGTGTTTCTACATGCTCGAAATTGGCCATCAAGCCATCAAACATGTTGAAAGTGCATGACATATTTTGGTACAATTTTATTATTAAATTCACTCATAAATGCATGCACACTAACTTTTTCTGTAACTAAATCACAACACTTTCCTATTTTTCCATCTTTTAAAGAATACTGAACATTACTAAATCTTTTGACATCTACCAATTGTTGTCCAAAATCATGATCAACACTTTCATGCAAACAAATTCTTAAAAGTGAAAGATTTCCACTGTTAATGCATTGTCCAGAAATAGAACTTTAAATAAAATAATTCTATCATTAGATTTTCTACCAAAACAAACCTGAAATAAACTCTCTTATTGCTTCAGGTGGCATATCAATACCACAATCCTCTATAATCATGTTAGTATGCAAGGTACAACCTATATATCAAAAAACATCATAAAAATAACGAAATTGAACATGATTTTACAACAACAAGATATTCGTTGCTTATTAATTTTTACATACCAGGGTTTACATTTTTCAAAAGACCTTTGACTTATTTTAATATTACCAGGTAACACTGAATCGCTACAAAATTTTCTATAAAATTCAGTTTGTGTTGTATCTAATAGGTGTTTTGGGTGAGGATCATGAACTTTGGACCCCACCCTTAATTTTAAAACATCTCTAGCATTAGATGAAACCCTAGTATTATCATGCCAATATTTTTCGATCAAAGATTTAATTTCAACATTCGATTTTATATCAAACCTTGGTAGTCGTCCACTGAAACTCCAACATTGATTGATAGGATCATTTTCTATACTTTCTCTTCTTTTTGCCGCTCTTAGTAATGATTTAGGATGTATTTTTAAAACTTCACTAATATTGTTTACCATTCTTTTATTTAAAGTTGCTTTGTTAACTATAGTAGTAGTTATAGCTTTTCTTGCTGCGTTTTTATCTTTAGATCAGGGACTATTTTCCCACAGATTGAATGGCACTAGCAAATGTAAAGAGACATAACATGTTTTAATGATTGATCTTTTCTTTTTGGTTTAACATAAAAGCCTAACCTTTTCATTACTTTCCTCTATTTTTTGCATTTTCTATCAATTGCATCATTAGTTGACATTGAAATGCAATTTTTTTTATGATAAAAGAATTTGGTGTATATTCTATTCTCGCGATGTGTTCTTATTTTTGCCTCCAAGAAATTTGACCAGAAGATTATCGAAAACACCACTAATTTTTAAAAAAGTATTTTCATTAAATCTCAACATCAAGATTCAGATTTCTTTATCTTCATTTTCATTTCATCTTCATTTTCATTTACATTTTTCTATTTTTACATTTTCATCTTTATTTTCATCAATTAAACGGTTTTTATTTTCATTTTATTTTCATTTTCATTTACCCTTCATCAACAAAACTTGTTTTCATTTTCATTCTTCATCTTCATTTTCATCAACAAACGTTTTCTTGATTTGCATTTGCATTTTCATCTTCATTTCATTTTCATCAAAAATGTTTTGTTTTCATTTTCAAGAAAATGATCATTTTATTTTCATTTGCAACAAAAGATTTTTCTTTTTTCAACAAATTCTATAAAGTTTCATCTCCTCAATATAGTCAATGTCAACATCATTAAGTCCAGATCTTGTAAAACTTCTACATACAAATTTATCATTTCACTAACATGTGGATTTGAAGACGTACCTGGATTTGTGCATATTGAAACATTCTCCATAGCATTCAAAGAGGGATTTGAAGACATAGTAGGACTTGTTTGTATAATAATATTCTTCTCCAAATTGACTCCTTGCAAATTAGCTTCCTCTACAACCATGGTATCCTCAATGTTTTCATCTTCAATAGTTGTTGAATTGGTTGCTCCACCATCATTCATTGATTTCATTCTCATTCTTCTTTCTCTTTCTCTTTGTCTCTCTTTTTCTCTATTTGCTTCAACTTCTTGAGGAGTCAATGTCTTCCTTCTCTTATTATGAGCTTTATCTCCCATAATTATAAAATTCTCAAGCACAAATGAATGTTAATAGTGAAATACTTCAAAATATTCAATCCAAATTGGAAGTTGAATACCTATTAGGACAAAATTCTTCCTCTTGTGTTCCTCAAAATAAGTAGAAAATTACCACATTTCAACTTTAAAAATTGTTTTCTTCATGCCTCCTTTGAAAAATTCAATCCATATTGCAAATTGAAACCTTTTGTTCCTCCGAACAAGCACAAAAATAACACAATTCCACTTCAAAAATGATGTAGATGATGCCCTGTTTGATAAAATAAACTAAAAATCAAGTTCACCACCTGTAAATACAATAGCTTATGAAAAATAATTTACTTTTACTGCTCTCGGCCGTACATGTGAAATTGCAGACTTCACAGTAATTTTTTGCAGTGTATTTAAATAAAATAAACGGGACCCCGCTTGCTATAAAACGGGATCCCGCTTATAAAAACTGGGATCCCGATTATAAGAAGTGGGATCTCGTTCTGTAATCGGGATCCTGTTCGTCGACATTGAATGTCGGGGCCATTGGCTGGCAAATGGGATCCCGTTTCCTTCACAACGGTCCGAATATAGTCGAATAGGGAACGAGATCCCGATTAGAAGACGAGATCTCGTTTATTAATAAATGGGATCCCGTTTTATAGTCGGGATCCCGTTTTTTAAAATTTGAATTTTCTTTTGCTTTGTGGTTGGGTTTTTTCCTAGGTGTTTGGTTCGGGAAAAGCATTGGAATTCCAAACCTAGGCCTTCAACCTAGTTTGACCTGCAAGTTGAAGGTCCTAACAATGTCAAAGAAAAATACCGACTTTGGACATATGGCTGACAACCTTTTTTGTAGAATTTTCTGACGAAATTAAAACCCATTTTCGATGAAACAATGCAAATTTTAAATATGTAATTTTTTTTGCAATTGGATTATTTTTTCTATTTTTCAATTAATTTCTAATAAAATTGGTCCATAAACTTTAAATATCAGGGTTTTTTACTATTTTAATAACTTTTGATCAACATAACATTTTGACAAACGGATTGCATGAGAACAAACTTCAGACAATTCTTTTCAATTTAAAAAAAAAATTCAAAAATGATAAGTTTAGGTCATCTTATGCATGTCGTACACGACGATTTTTCAAAACGACAAATCTGCCTAACATAACTTTAACAAAAAAAATTCAATAAAAAATTACAAAAAATATTAAGAACAAGCTTCAGTGAGTCATAAAACTTTTCCCAAAAGGATTTAAAAATACGATAATTTAAGTCAAAATATGGATGTCGTACACGTGCATGGTATGGTAAAAAAATGACTTTTAAATAGTGGTTTTAGAAATGCCTATTAAACTCAATTTGGCACAATCTGTATTGAAATAAATTACATATTTGGAAACTAGACTCCGAGCACTACATTTTATGATTAGTGACTTTTTTAAAGATTTCATCTCTAAGTGCTTCAAATTTTAAGGTCAAATGTGTCAAATTCTAAAAATCAGGAAAAACACTTCCACTTTTTGGCCAAAAAGTGTACTCAACTTCTTGCACACACCCTATTTATTCCCATTTATTTTAGCACAAATAAATAAAAAAAGATGTTAAAAAACTCACACAATATTCAATTCAACTAACTCTTATGAGCTTAAATGTGAAGGTTAGGGTTTGACAAATGCTAGAAGGGAAGAACAATTCCACAACCAACTCTATAAACATGTATTAACACAACATAGAAGCACAAAAAAAATAGAGAACATACAATAAAAAATGAAGTAAAATATTTGTATAATAGAAATAGAGCTAAAGAGAGGTAAAAGTAGAATTTTTTTCATTGATCAAAGGCTTGAAGGCTTGTTTATAGTTACAAAGGTGCAAAACATTGTATAGGTCTATTAGAGAAACAAAAGAAGAATCGTTATGTAGAAGATAAAAGTTTATTTCATATTGAAGAATAGCATAAAAGATCTTGTGAATCCCTAACCCTAACTACCTGAAGAGAAAAATTGAGAAATCAAAGCCTATAAAATAAAATTTGATCTACAAAGCATGAAGGGACATTCCTAATGGTGTAGGGATGGCTAGAATTTATGGCATAGTGAAAGAGTATGAAATCCCCCATGAAATTTTCTATATAATCTCACATAAATGTTTGAGATTGTAGAAAGTGTTTTTAGGATGTCACAAAAATATGTTGTCATGGATTTTGATCTGCAAGGTATGAGTAGCATTGAAGGGGCCATGTTTCTCCATGGGGAGCTATAAGAGGGTTGTAGCTTGCTTGAGAAAATGTAGGTGGGGAATTCGACCTTATTCAAAAATTTGATCTCAACAACAAAAGTCCCACACTTGAGATCATCCCCATTGTGTCATTGGAATGTTGAGCCTAGTTCAATAGGGTACAATTTCATGTGAAAATAGTTTCTCGCATGCATAATGAGACATGTTTGGATTACTACAGTGCATTAATCACTTCATTTTCTTGTTGATATTGGTATGTGTATTAGTAATTTCTACTTGTTGAAGAATTTATAATATACCTAGCGACTCTGAAAGTAATTCAACATCTTTTTTCTAGACTAGATATCAATATTTATGCCAAGGACTCATACTAGACCATCTTCCAAAGATAACTTCTAGTATATTCAATTATTTTTTCTACTACAAGAAGAAGAATAATTAGGAAATGCTTATCTCCAAGTTAGGAAGAAGAGATAAAGGTTTTGTAACCCCATATCCTATGGGCACAATATATACCTCTTGGTATCAATATTTATGTTGAGGATTCATACTAGAGCATCTTCCAGAGATAACTTCCAGTACATTCAATTATCTTCTTACACTACAAAAAGAAGAATTAGACAATTTTTATCTCCACTAGGGAGAAGAGAAAGGTTTTGTAACCTCATCTCCTAGGGTACAATATACTAGAGCATCTTCTAGAGATAACTTCCAATACATTCGATTATCTTTTTCCAGTACAACAAGAAGAATTAGACAATGTTTATCTCCACTAGGGAGAAGAGATAAAGGTTTTGCAACCCCATCTCCTAGGGCACAATATACACCTCCTCCAAATAGATTATCACAACCTAGGAAATCCATTGTCCATATAAACAAAACATCATTTTAAATGGTTGCACTTGAGAATCAAGATTTTATCCCATTTAATAGGGGAAGCCCATTGAATCTAGTCCAATATGATGAAGTCCCCATAGTTTCCCTCAAGGTTCCCATTATTCACTATAGAAGATTAGACCAACCTTGATGAGCACATCAAAGATGTAGCTACTCTTTGTTTAGTCCATAATATAGCAGAAGAAAATGTTGCAATTAGGTTATTGGATTCCTCATTGGAGGGAAAACCTCTACAATGGTTTAGAAGTTTGAGAGTCAACTCAATTATAATATGGGATTAGCTAGGATAAAAAAATGTGCACAAATAGTTCAAGGAAAAATTAGACCATTTGTCCTTGATAGAGAAGTTGTCCTCTATCAAAAGAGCTCCACATGAACACATGGTGGACTTCAATTTCAGGTTCCAAATAACTTGGGACACAATTCCTCAAATGGTAAGACCATCTCCATAATCTACATTTTAATATTTTTTTAGGGCATTAAGCAATGATATCTTTGCAATGATTCATTCTATCGGTGGAGCTACGCTCCCAAATGCTTTTGACATAGCTATTAGAGATGAAAACAACCTCATAAAAGTTGGTAAGATTGTACCAAGGCCTACTATAGTCACTTTTTTATAAATATAGCCTCTTGTGCATCCTCAAACACTTGCATAATTTTCCCCTATGCTAGCTACAATTAGCCAAATTCCTACCCAAGAAAAGGCTATCCTATCACAATATTTTGCACTCCAAGAATTAAAAGGCCTTCTTCAAAATTTTGGGAATGAGTTAATTAATCTTAAGAGGCAAAAAAATCAAATTACAAGCATTTCCAACCTTCATATTAGCACAATCAACCCAATAGGACTACATACGAAGAAAAAATATCCAAGAACAAAGATAAGCTTTAAATATAAGACCTTTTCTAACTTACAATCCCAATGCTACAAGTACTTCGAAGGAGCTCATTCCTATCTAGAACAACCTGACACAAGAATTTGAGTTGTGTTTTCCTTGCAATAAACCACATAATCAATTTGAATGCCCAAATGGTGTGATAAATCAAGCCTTGATGGTGAAAAAAACTCAAATGTTCTTCCAAATGCCACTCATGAAGCATAACCATAGCAAAGAGACTTCCAAGAGCATGCATAGGAGGCAACACTACTAATTTGGAAAGGACAAGAGTTTGTAGAGTGAATCAAACATATTCCTCAATTGTAGCAAAAATAAGGGCAAAGAAAAGATTTTAGACTTAGGAGAACCAACTAATAGGGTACCTTTGCATGCTTCTTATGAAAATCAAGGTGTTGTGGCCAATCTACCACATCAAATTGGAAAATGTTACAAAAGGATTAGGCTATAGCAAATACGGAGTAGCCAAAAAATCAACCTTGACCAATAAAAGATCAAGGTGATATTGTTGTCCCTAAGGGACAACAAAGGGTTAGTATAGTCCCATTTAATGTATTGGAACATATCAAGAAAGCTAATGTCAGTATGTCTATGTGGGAATAATTGTCTATTCCTAGGAAAAAGGATCTCATGCAAGCTACATTAGCTGATTTAAGTGTGACATATGAGTCTTCTAAAGAGTAATCCAAAGTTGTAGTTACAAACACACTCCAAATTGATAATGAACAAAAAGCTAGAGAGGTTAAAACACCACCATTTTATGTTTCTTTAATCATTGGTAACCATCTAGTCTATAATTGAATGATAGACTTAGGTAAGAAGAGTTTAGTAATGCCAAAGATTTTTTTGATAAGTTGGGTCTTGAATATGAGCCACTCACTAAGGAGGTAGTGTAGCTAGATGGGATAACCATCAACATTGTAGGGGTCGTTAAAGGATTGAGTTTAACATTTCCCTCATTCCCAAATTTATCAACCCCACAAGATATCTTTGTTATAGACATCCCACCTCTCTAGGGATTTCATAGGAAAGATAGGTGGTTACCTGTCATTTGATTGGTCACATATGTTTTTTAGGGACAAGATATGGTACCAAATTTATCATAAAATTAGAGCCCATTTCCAAAAATTGTATCAAACCTTATGTCCCTAGTGATTTTAATGAGAACTACACTATATTAGACCAAGGAGAGTATCTTTCTATCCAAGAAGCCAACACACAAATATAAGGCATACTTGATCTACTACTTGATGAGTGGGCAACTAAAAATAATGAGGTTGATTCATACAAACATGTAGAGGAGGTAGGTTTTGGGGTATATCTGATGCAAGAAGAGGATCCTGTTGTTCCTAACCTTGTGAAGGGCGATGAAAAACAGTGTGAGAAAAAATGTAATGAAGTATGGAAGATGTATTTTGATGGGGAAAGGAGTAAGAATGGATCCAGTGGAGGTGTAATGCTAGTATCTCCAAAAAGTCAACTTGGTATTATTCAAATTTGAGGTTTAGTTTTAGCTATACCAATATAATTCAATTGAATGTGAAGCTTTTATTCATGGATTATAGTGGGAAAGAAAGAGGAAAGTTGGATATTTCAAGTGTTTGGTGATAGTGTGATAATTGTTAATCAAGTAAGAAATTTATAAATGATTCATAGATTTTTGTTTTATAAAAAAAAGGAGATATATAATGGAGCATGGAACTAATTTTTGTAGTTCACTATCTAGTATGTGAGCATGTTTCATGGACATTTGCATGTTACATGTTGTTATTTATATTACTAAGGTACTAGAATGTTACAAAATACATATTTTTAGCTTGATAATTGATTATATTTATTAAAATAAGGATGGGGACTTATTAGAGACTACCAAGTAATAAAATTACTGTAAAATAAACTAAATGTATAAATTTACATTGTGTTAAATAAAAGAAATAAACTGGATGTTGGACACAAAAATACTTTCAAGAATCTATATAATTGAGTATTTTTGAGATACCTAAAAAATATAAGAGGGAAAATTACTGGGGCTATTTTGGGGCTTGTCTTAGTTAAACCATTGTATTGGTATTTCTATCTCCATAGATATTCAAATAGAAAAAATAGTAAAAAATTGTGTGTGCTCTTACCCTTCCATGCATCTATGTATTAAGATAAATAAAATAAAATAAGTGTTAATGGCGTCAACCCTAGTCTATGGGGAGGACCACCGTTGTGAATGGATTTGACAAGAAAGATGGTGATATGTACACTAGATAATTTTACTTGAATAATAAAGAAATAATATTAGAAAGAATAAATAATCCTAAAATAAAATGAGAACAATATTACAATGAATGATAAGCCCTTTAATGTATTTGGAATGTGAAAGCTAAGTATTTATTTTGAGAATTCAATTACCCAAGAGCAAGAAATGCAATAACTATTTAGCCTTTAATGGATATTTGGATATAGTCTCAACAAGATCCAAGAGGGAGAGTAAGTGATTTGAAAATATAATAAATATTATATTTTCAATAGAGAATGAGGATTTTGTTTGGGCTGGCACAAAAATATGGAGCATTACTTTCTCAACCAAAGGTAACAATAGGTGTCATAGAATAGCTTAGTTGAACACCCATATTTGAAACTCAAAATTTTTAAAGTCATCGATATGATGGGTGGACACTTACACATCATTATCATGTCTCAATAAAATTCTTTATAATTTTACATGTGTGTCCATAATAGAGGCTAGTGAGAATATGAGGTATAGAATTTGGGAAAATATTAGTGCAAGAAAAAGGGAAAGCTTGGGCTTAAGTGGAACCAGAACATACTATAAAAGTGGACATCGAAGTAGGCTCAAAACACAACATAAAATATAATGATTACAAAATTTTCTATGTTATAAAAGGGTTTCACTAAAACCCCTTCTAGACTCGCCAAGTATCCAAGTGACAAGCTAATCCTCTTGGAGATAACTAGATGGTTTTGTAAAACTCACATGGATTTGAGAGAGAAACATAGGGTAAGGGTGAAATTACCCATCATAATAGGAAGATAAGATTTTCTACATTATAAAATTATAATGAATTAATATTTTGAGATCTAAATTTCTAATATCCACTTTTATAGCACCAAAAAATTTTTTATCTAAAAGGGAAGATGGAGAAGAGTGAGGGTGCACACATGAAACATGCACCTCACTTGGAGAATTTCTAGGAAATCTATCTTGATGACCATGATATCAAAAGAAGAATTTATTATAGGCTAACAACCTTCTAGAAGAAATATTTGGGGATAACACATGTGTTTAACCATCTCTCAAATGATGTAAAGGTCTTGCAATAATATTATCATTAAAATGGCATATTCCAATAATTATTTTCCGTTGAATTAGGAAAATGAGGGAGTCACTTCCTTGGATGATAATTCAAAAAATTCTTGTGATACATCAAGAAATGGTTAAATAAGAAGATTGAACAACTATAATTTGTAGGAGTAGTACTAACATATGGAGAGAAGAATTCTAAGAAGATAGGGAAAAAGAAAAAAAGATGAAGTTCCTCCCATGACAAATGAAGTAGTAGTAGAATCTTAAGGTCCACCACAAGAGGATGCCACCAAAGACAAGAAGGAAAATATGATCCAAGAGCCAAGGAGGCCTTGTAAAAGGAATGATTCTAAAGAAGTGTAATAAGAGACCACTCCATTGATAAGGAAGAAGAAGAAACCTTCCTCCTCACAATAGACTTCCTTTCTAGAGAGTACATACTCCTCCACTCTCTAGAAGGAACTTTCCTTGAAGCAAGATCATCCTAAAGTTATTCCTATTTCAACTAAAGTAAGGATTCCTGGAGAAAAACTCCCTACTCCTTCCACTACTACAATCACTCTTCACCAACTAGTTTCTTATTCTTTTGGAACCATTATTTCTCCACCTATTGTTTCACCCACACCAATTCTCTTAATTCCTTCAACATCCTCTCATAATAAAGAGGTTGTTGTAGTTCATGTCACTCCTCTTGTTGGTTCATTTTCTTGCAACCCTTAACTCTGAGAGAAATACAATGTATAAACTCAAAGAACAAAGGATTAAGATAGAGATCTAGTCTATAATATAAATAAGGACAAGAAAAAACCAATTAAGAAGGTTGGACCCAATCTTCTACACTTTGAGCTCCACATGACTCGGGAGGGTAATCCTATCACTAGTTTGAAATAATGATAAAATCTTCAACAAACAATGTAACAAAATGAAAATAATTCCATGAATTAACTATTATGCTAGTTTTATGTCACACTGCAACTACAAACCCCTTAAAAGTAGATAATGAAAATATTCACAAACATATGAATAAAGGATTTTATGGATTTCAACAAAATCAAGCATGATCCCTTATATTTTGGACAACATTGCAAATTGATAATTTATAGAAATTGTCTTTATCTCAAACAGACTTGAGGAGTGATAAATTAATATATCTTAGGAATATCCCCTACATTCTTTTAGCTCCAAGAAGACTAAAGAAACCCTATATTTTGGACAAGGTAACAACATTATCTAACTTGTAAATGGCCTCGAAATCTGCCCCCAAACCTTTACACGTGAGTAGGGACCATTCCATCCCCGATTTCAGTGTATTGTAGGTTGAAATGAAAAATAACCCCAATAATGGCGCCATATTTCTACGAGAAGATAAATTTCCAATGCATTTCTTGCTGCACGTGAAAAAGACTCCCATTTAGTGCCAAAACATGTCCCAACCAATCACTAAGGTGGACCAATCAATATCCATTGCTAGCCTGCCTTTGAGCGCAAAATTTGATTTTATTTTTAGTCATAAATTTATTCAACAAGCATTAAAATTACACGGAAGATTAAAACTTGCTAGCCCAAGTCATTTTATTATTTTGAAATGAAAAAAATTGCATAGCCTTTGCCACGCTTTGGAGGAATAAGTAAAAAATGAATAAAAAGATCACGTGCACTTTTTAAATAATTGAAAAAATCAATAAAAAATTATTGCACATGAAAATAGAAAGTAGAGTTTTGTTTTTCTTTCACGGATTTGCTGACCACCTATATGTCATGCTGTCATTGTAGAGTTATGTCTATCAATGCAATTATTTTCCTCCCCTTAACATGTTTCAAAATATTAAAAATATTTTAAATTTAAAATATAGTGAAACTATCGGTTGAATTTCTTTGTCGGCCAAATGACGTTATCGACGCCACGGGTGCATACAACCTCCAAGAGCCATAAAAATTGCATAGGGTCTTGATTAATTACATAGATCCTTTTTCTTCATATTGACACACTCAACAAATCAAATTTCGGGACCTCCTTTGTAAATGAGGCCTTTCAACAATTTGTTTAATATTTTATTTGACCTCGAAACTTCTTTGACAACCATAAAAATGAAGTTGAAGACTATTGATGGCAAACAGACAATTGGGTTGTCACCAAAATTAAGAAAATCTAATTTTTTATGGGACCTTACAAACCTACTAAAAAACATTGGCACATTAAAATTACCACGCACACTCTTGGAAATTTATATAATATTTCTACTATTTGGATTTAGAAGAGGAGCTTTGGGTTGTGAAATTTTAATATCAGAAATTTTAGGCCAATTAACTATCATGTGACTTAAAAATTAGTTTCTACCACCACTTCAAAGGTCATCATGCACTAGAACATAGAAAAATTTGTTGGAGATTTGTGTTGTCATTGATGTCAATAGGGAGAGTGGTGCACTATGTTGTCCTTAGTGTTGTCATTGATGTCAACCTATGTCAACCTCTAGTGTGGTGTTGAGCGAGTGTTGAAGATGGAGAGACTGTTGGTGCTATAGATGGGGAGATTGTTGTAATCTCTAGTGTGGTTGTGATGAGAAGGTGTTTGTAATGTTGTTGATGCAGTTGGTTCACTTGGTTGCTTTTGAAAAAAATTTGAATAAGAGAGTGTACAAGGTGACAAAGTTGTGTTCGGTGTTGTGCTCCACATTTCTTCATGGTTGAAGATGTGCTTGTGTAGTTTGGATGTGATGATTAGAGGTGTTTAGGGGCGTTATATCTAGATTTTTAGGTTTTGGATCGTGCGACAGTATCTAAGATGTTTTTGACAATCTACAGGACTGTGAACTAGGTTGTCTGAAAGAAATGAAATTGCTCCACATTTCTCTGTATTGAAGTTTCCTGTCTTGTAGATTTGGGAACATGCTAATATTATTTGTACCTACCTTCCCTTGGAGTTTTGTGTGTTCACATGTTCTGCAAGGTTGGTTAGTGAGTTATATATCTATGGCAACATGTCTGATTACAAAAAATGATGGTATTCTTAGTTATAGGTGATTATGGCAGTATTGTTGAATATTTTGATGGAGTTAGAATATATTGGGATATTATGTGGATGTTGTGAAGTGTTTCTTCATGGTTTGCAAGAGTTTTTTGGACCTAGTTGAAGAGTGAATTGATTGTTTGGTAGCATTAATACAAGTTTGGCTGACTTGGTGTGTTAACGTTACTTGCGGGTGTGCTTCGTGCATTGTGGAAGTCTGGTGTTGCATGTCGGTGTGGATTTGCCCCCTAGTTAACCCTTAGCATGGTCTTCACTTCTTTCCATCGTGGAAGTGTTTGGTGCCTACCTATTTTTTGGTTGCATGTTTGAGATGCATATGTTTCATTGAGGCTGACCTAAATAAGATTGTTTGAGGTTGTGGAGGATATACAAGCAAGGTTATTGTTGGAGATGTGGTGAGGTGTTTTATGGTGCAAAATGTGATCGTGTTGTGATATGAGTGTGAGCTTAAATGCCTAAGACTACCAAATGTAGTGAGCAGAAGGTGTCCACATTTTTAGTGTGCCTGAAGTTGTTGGAGGCAGTGAGCCAAAGGTTGTGGATGGTGTAGAGTTGTTGTGGAGGATCTCCCTGTTGCTTTGAGGTAGTGAACCTCCTTGTAATAATCATCTTCTATTCCTATTTCTTTCAGATAGTGAGCCCTTGGCAATGGGTCTTTCTTCTCTTATGGGCAGTGAGCCTTTTGTATTAAGTGTTGCTCTTCATATTTATATATATGTGAGTTAATCTTCACCGTAGTTTTTCCTTGATTAGGGTTTTGCACATAAATCTGGTGTTCTCTTGTGTATGGTGTTGTTGTCTTGATGTTTCATATGTTTACTTTTTGTTGATGCTTAATAAGGATTTGAAAGTTAATAAGGGTTTAAGAATTTATGAGGGTTTGAATGTTTGAATGTACAATTGATTCACCCCCTCTCTTAGTTGTCCTATGTGTCTAACAATTGGTATCAGAGATGTGGTTTCTTGAAAGAAACTTAACTGCTTGAGGTTGATCTGATCATGCACATGAATGGTGTCAAGGTGTCTTCGTTTGATGAAACAAACTATGCCTTCTGGAAAGCCAGAATGAAAAATTTTCTTATCTCATTAGGATTTGGTGTTTGGAAGTTAGTTGAAATTGGATACACTATGCCTACTACTCCTCTGACAAGTGATGGTGAGATTATATATTATGAGAATAATGACAAAGAAAGGAATGCTATCTTGAGCGTGCTTTCTAATTCAAAACTTGTGAAGGTGATAAGCCTCAAAATTGCCAAAGAGATCTGGACAAAGTTGTAGAGAATTTATGAAGGAGATGATAAGGTCAAGCAAGAAAAGATGTAGAATTTCAAAGCCAAATTTGAAACCCTAAGGATGTTAGAAGATGAAGATATTGCTAGCTACATGATCTAAATGGATGAAATTGTAAATGCTATTGCTAGTCTTAGTGGAAAGCTAGACGAAAGCGAAGTTGGGAAAAATGTATTGAGAACTCTTCCTAAAGCTTATAGTGCTAAAGTTTCTACTATTGAGGAAGCTCAAAATTTGGATCAATATTCTAGAGACCAAATGTTTGGTGCTTTAACTACTTTTGAATTAAGAGAGTTTGACCAAGATGCTCTAAGGAAAGAAACTACTTTTAAAGTTAGCAAGAAAGAGAATGATGAATTTGATCCAGATGATCTTGATGAGTTAGAAACAAATTTTGTAAGAAGATTGAAAAGGGGCACTAGAAAATACAAAGGTAAGTTACCTCGTAAGTGTTTCAATTGTGGAAAGATAGGTCATTATGCTTCTAAATTTCTAATCAAAATTACAAATGAAAAACATAAAGATCATAAAGGTAAACATGCCAAGAAGAGTTATTATGTTAAAAAAGATAGTAGTGTGTTTGATGACGAGGAATCATAATATCCAGATGATGGAAGTGATGAATGTTTATTTGTGGATTTAAATTTTGGAACTAATTCTACTAATCCAGAGAGATGTATGAGGGAAATTTCTCTGGAAGCAGGTCATAGTGTTGAAGGAACTATGTTGACTAGTTCTCATGTAAGAGAGGAGAGAAACTACTGGATAATTGATAGTGGATGTTCAAATCATATGATAGGTGATAAGAGTAAGTTTGTTAAGCTTGAAAAGTATGATTGTGGTCTTGTTAAGTTTGGTGATGATACATTTGCTAAGATCCATAGAAAATTTTCAATTAGTTTTGATGGAAAACATAAAATAGATGTTCTTTATGTCAAGGGTCTCTAACATAATCTTCTCAGTATAGGAAAGATGTGTAGCAGAAGATACAATTTGGTATTTCAGGATGATGGGTGTGAAATAAAAAAAGGGAGCCCCAAAACATTGGTTGTAGCAGGAACAAGGATAAAAGGAAATCTTTATCAATTCAAAGGTGGTGGTGTTAAGTACTTTATGTCTCAAATCAATGAGAGTCAAGGCTATGTCATAAAAGAATGTGTAACATCAATTTTGATAGCCTAGGTAAAATCAATTCTACTGAAGCTATGAGAGATCTACCAAAGATTACTAATCCTATCAATGCAATCTACAAGGAATGTCAATTTGAAAAGTAGACAAAGAAGAGGTTTACAAATAAAGAAAATTCTACCATAGGACCTCTGGAGTTGGTGCATACAGATCTATGTGGACCTACCAAAATAAGATCTCGAGGTGAAAGGTATTTTATGTTATTGATAGATGATTACTCTAGAATGACTTGGATGCCATTTCTTAAAGAAAAAGTAGAAGCTCTAGATAAGTTCAAAGAATTTAATTCTATGGTTGAGAATGAAATGGATTTGAAAATCAAGTATTTGAGGTCTGACAGAGGTGGCGAGTTCACCTCCAATGAGTTTAACATCTTTTGTGAGGATCATGGAATAAAAAGGCATTTGTCAGCTCCTAGGACTCCTCAACAAAATGGAGTTGGGGAAAGGAAGAATCAGGTAGTTCAAGGAGCAACAAGAAGCATGATGAAGGAAGTAAATTTATCAGAAGTCTACTAGAAAGAAGAAATTCATACTACAATGTACATTCTTTACAGAGGACAAGCAAGAGTGAATAGTTCAAAGAATCCCAATGAACTATGGTATGGAAAACCTCCTACTATGAAATATTTTAGTGTTTGGAAGTAAATGTTATATTAGAAGAGATGAAGAGAACATAGGAAAGTTTGATGCAAGATCCGATGAAGGAATATTCCATAGATATTCTACAAAGAGCAAGGCATACCAATGCTATAACAAAAGGCTAAAGAAGATGGTTGAAAAAGTGCAAGTGTCAAAGTGGATGAAGAATCACACCAGAGCTCAGTGCTAATAGAAGGATATTAATCTAATGAAACTCTTTGTAGAGAAGAAGAAGAATAAGAGAAAGAAAAAGAGATAAAAGTGGAAGAGGAAGAAGATCCAAAAAAGAATCCTAAGACTCCTAAGTGTGTCCAAAAGAATCATTCTTAAAATCAAATCATTAGAGATAAGAGAAAAGGTGTTCCGATAAGAGGAAGAGCTGCCTTGACAAAAGAACAAGTAAACTTTTGTTTACTTTCTAGACAGATAGAAACTAAAATAGTGACTGAAGCATGCAAGGATGAGAGCTGGATCAAAGCTATGAAAGAAAAATTGAGGAAAATTGAGAAGAATCAAACATGGGAATTGATCCCAAGACTAGAAAACAAGAATGTGATAGGAACTAAATGGGTTTTTAGGAACAAGTTGAATGAGAATGGAAAATTTATCAAAAATAAAGCTAGACTTGTGTATAAGGGTTACTCACAAGTGGAAGGAATCTAGATTTTGAAGAGAATTTTTCTCTGATGGTAAGAATGGAAACCATTAGGATTTTTTTGACTTTTTCAGCACATAAAGACTTCAAGGTATATTAGATGGATGTTAAGTCTACATTTTTGAATGGTGAGTTAGAAGAAGAGGTATACATTGAACAACCGAAAGGTCCTTAGTTATCAAAAGATTTTGATATGGTTTGCAAGTTGAAGAAAGGTTTATATGGACTCAAATAGGCTCCTAGAGCTTGGTATACAAGATTGGATAAGTACTTATTGCAGTAGAGATTCAAAAAGGGTACCATAGATAAAAATATTTACTTCAAGGTTGATAAAGATCAAATCTTGATTGTGGCTGTGAATGTTGATGACATAATCTTTGGAGGAAATGAAGAAATGTGTAAGAAGTTTGTAGAGGAAATAGATAATGAGTTTGAAATTTGAATGTTTGGGGAGATGAATTTCTTCCTTGGACTACAAATCAGTCAATTTGATAAGGTATATTCATATCACAATCAAAGTATGTCAAGGAAATGTTAAAGAAGTTTAGAATTGAGGATTCTAAACCAGTATGTACTCCCATGGTTACTAGTTACAAGTTGAGAAAAAAATGATGAATCTCATAAGACAAATCAGAGCAAGTATAGATCAATGATTGGTGGATTGCTATATCTAACTGCTACTAGGTTGGATATCATGCATATAGTGTGTCTTATGGCAATATTTCAAGAAGATCCTAAAGAATCACATGTGACAATAGTAAAAAGGATATATTCAAATATTTGAAAGGCACTCTAGAATTTGGCCTATGGTATCCTAGGGATACTGATTTCTCTTTGAGTGCTTATACAAATGTAGATTGGGTGGGTTTTCTAAATGAAAAAAATAAGTACAAGTGGAGGTGATTTCTTTCTTGGAAGTAGATTGGTTTCTTGGTTGAGTAAGAAGCAGGATTTAGTGTTATTATCTACTGTAAAGTCAAAATACATTGCAACAACATCTTACTGCACATAAGTGATGTGGATGAAGTAGCCATTGAAGGATATCAAAGTATCATATGATGATCCTATTCCTATCTTGTGTGATAATACAAGTGCTATGAATATTCAAATAATCCAGTACCACATTCAAGGATAAAACATATCTATATCGAATACCAGTTTCTAAGAGAGAAAGTTGCAGAGAATGAAGTGAAGTTGGAGTAAGATCAAGTCCCATCCCTTGGGTTTATCTCCAACCAAGCATCTCAATAGGTTACCCAGACTCCTATTCACAACCTCGGTCTACCCATCTGTTTGTGGATGGTGTGCATAACTGAACTTCAACTCTATTCTCAACTTATTTCACAAGGTCCTCCAAATGTATCCCATAAATTTGGTGTCACGATCTGAGACAATACTCTTTGGTAGACCATGTAGCTACACCACCTCTTTGAAGAAAAAGTCAACAATGTGGACTACATCATGGGTCTTTTGACACAAAATGAAATGTGCCATTTTTGAAAACTTGTCAACCACCACAAATACTGAATCATTCCATCTTTGTGTCCTTGGCAAACCAAGAACAAATTCCATACTTATATCCTCCCATGGCCTCTCTGGTACAAGTAAGGGATGATATAATCCTGTATTTTGGCTCACTCCTTTAGCCATCTGACATACCTTGCACCTTTGTACATAATTCTTTACATCCTATGAAAATTGAGGCCAATAATAATGCTCACTGATAATGGAAGGGGTCTTATCCCGACCAAAATGTCCTGCCATTCCTCCACTATGCTTCTCCTTAATCAGGTTCCCCCTCATGGAACTCCTCGGAATACACAATTGGCTTCCCTTAAACAACATGCCATCTTGAATTATGAAATCCAAACATCTTGTCCTGTCCACTGTAATAGGCTCCTTGCAAGCTTTCCAAGCCTCTGCAAAATCGGGATCTTCTGGATACAATGTTTTGAGTTCATTGAACCCAACCACTTCAATCTACATCTTTGTCCTCAATGTTTGCCTCCTACTTAAGGCATATGCAACCCTATTCGACCTACCACTCCTATTCTTTAGGACAAAGGTATAGCTCTACAAGAATCCTACCCCTTTCATATGCCTCTGATTTAATTTTCCCTGACTATTCAGAGACTGTAATGCTTGATGATCATTATACAAAAAAATTCCTTTGGAAATAGATAATGCCTCCATTTCTTTAGTTCTTGAACTATTGCATAAAATTCATGATCATATACATAATACTTTCTCTTGGAATCACTTAACTTTTCATTGAAATAGGCAATGGGCTTACCTTCTTGGCTCAACACTGCTCCAATGGCACAACCACTGGCATCAAAATCCACTTGAAACACGACCTTATTGAAATCTAGGAGGGCTAGAATAGGCTACTCTGTCACCTTTTGTTTCAATAGTTCAAAACTTTTCGCTGCTCCAGTGCTCCACTTGAACTCTTTTCTATCCCCTCAATTGTTTCAGTTAGGGGTGCACAAATACTCTGAAGTTTCTAATGAACTTTTTGTAAAAACTAGCCAAACCATGGAAAGATCTCAACTCACTAGCAGTTTTTGGGGTAGGCCATTCTAGAATAGCCTTCACCTTCTCTAGGTCCATCTTGAGACCTTCTATTGAGACAACAAACCCCAAGTACACTAGCTCCTTCTTCACAAAACTACACTTCTTTAGATTAATCAACAATTTCTCCTCTCTTAACTTCTCAAAGGCTCTCAGAATGTGCATCAAATGCTCATCCAAAGTCCTACTGTAAATAAAAATATCATCTAAATACACAATATCAAAACTTCCCGAAACTCTTTTAGTACCTCGTTCATGAGCTGCATGAATGTGCTCGATGCATTGGTTAGCCCAAAAGGCATGACTAACCACTCGTAAGCCCTCTTTGGTCTTGAAGGCAGTCTTCCATTCATCTACCTCTGAATTTGGATATGGTGATAACTACTCTTAAGCTCAATCTTTGTGAAGTATTGAGCTCCACTCAAATAGTCCATTAGGTCATCCATCCTGGGTAGTGGAAATCTGTACTTGATTGCTATCTTATTTATGGCTCGGGAGTTTGTACACATCCTCCACTCCCCATCCTTCTTTGGTGCTAGTACTACAGGTACTTCACATGGGCTTAGGATCTCTTGAATCAAACCCTTTCTCAACAACTCTTGAACTTGTCTGTTTAACTCCTCATTTTCTGCCAGAGTCATTCTGTTAGCTGCCTTATTTGGAAAACTGGCTCCAGGGATCAAGTCAATCTGATGACTGATCTTCCTCACTGGTGGTAAACCCTTAGGTATGTTGTCAGAAATAATATCATAAAACTCATCCAACATCCTAGAAACTTCTACTGGAACCTTCTCACTATCCTCCTTACCCACTCTAGGAATCAATGCATAGCACACACACTCATGCTTCATACCTTGTAAAAATTTTCTTCCATCAACATAACAGATTCTAGCACTACTGCATACCTTTTCTTCTACCTCCTTTAGGGGTTTGAACTTGTGACGAACCTCATCCTTCATCAGGGAATAAGTGTTTGCATGGCCATCATGTATAGCTCGCCTGTTGAACTACCACGACCTCCCCAACAACATGTGACATGCATCCGTGTGGATGATATCACATAGTACCTCATCATGGTAGCTCCCGATCTTGAACTTCACCAGGAATTGCTCATTGATCAAAACTTTGTGGTCCTTCTGCAACTAGGAAAATTGATACAGATGTGGATGCCTTTCCCTCTTTAGCTTCAAATTTTTAACCATCTCCTATGACGCTAGATTATCGGTGCTCCCACTGTCAATGATGACATCACAACATTTGCCTTCACATTTGCACCTTGTGTGGAACAAATTCTTCCTTTGTTCAGGTTCCTTCTCTTCAGTAACCAGTGCTCTTCTAATCACTAGGGCTTCTCCCCTTTTAGCATCATCTAAATGTTCAGATTGAGCCTCCTCATCTGCATGTGCAACCCTTCCACGACCTTTTGGGATTTTGTCTACCCTTCCTTGATGTTGCAGACATTCATAGGCTCGATGTCCTTCTTCACCACACTAGAAACACGTTCCTCTGAAACCACCTCTTCCAGATCCTTGTACAAATCTCCCTCATCCTCTACCTCTTTGATCACCACTATTTTGATCATGAGGGCGGTAGAAGTTATCATTCTTTTGGTTTTGACTGGAACCCACATCTTCATTTTTCTTCTCATCATCATTTTGACTTCCAGAAGATCTTCCACTACCCTTTCCGCTTTGACCTCCTCATCCTTTTTTATTGCTGTCAAATATTTTGTTCAAATTCTCTTCAACTTTCAAAGCAAACTGGTACACATCCTCAATGGTGGTCATTCTGACCAAGCTTAGCTCCTCCAGAATGCTTGACTGTAACCCATTAAGATAATGAGCTACCTTCTCCTTGCTGGCCTTTGTATGACCTATTCTGATGATCATCTTGTGAAAATATTCATTGTATTATTTCACAGATTTGGTTCCTTACTTCAACTCTTGCAATTTCTTCAACAGATCTAGCTTGCAGTCCACTGGTATGAACTGCTTTTTCAGTTTCTCCACCATGTGATCCCATCTAGTGATCTTTCCTTTTCCTCTTCAGTTTCTCAACAACTGGACCTCTTTCCACCAAATACTGGTATGGCCCTTCAGCTTCATTTTTGCAAACTTGACCCAATTTGGGTCCTCTATCTCCTCATACTCCAAATATTCTTCCAACTCATTGATCTAGTTGATCAACTCTTCTGGGTTCAGACTTCCAAAATAATTGGAGACTTCTGCTCTGGGTCTTTTCTTGATCTTTGAAATGGCCCTTATCAGTTGCATTTGGTCTTGATCAATTGCTTCTTCTTCCTCTTGTACATCTGAATCTTCCTCCTCTTCTTCACCCTCACTTTCTTCTCTCCTTAGTTTAACCCTCTTCTCATCTACTCATGCAATGCATCAATCTATCTCTAGAGGGTTCTAAAACCCTCGGTCACTAGTGGATCTCTTCTACCAACATTTCTGCCACCTTGACCACCTCTGGCACCACCACACCTATCAGACATCACTCTTGGAGGCATCTTTCTTGACCTCGACCCACAACCATGATCCTGGTGTGAACTACCTCACGATCGACGATCTATCCACATGCTCAAGAAAACCCTGCTCTGATACCACCTAACAAGGGTGCAACCCGAGACACAAAATTAACACACCAAATAGAGAATGTTATTTTATTATTCTAAAAATGATCTTCTTACATGTAGAGGATCTAATATCCTCAAGTTTTGGAAATATGCAAACTACAGAATTACAAAAAAACCCCTTTTTGCAGTATGCAAACTTGTCCCCAAAAAGCTACACAAAAATCAAAAACCTACCCATAAATAGAGCTTCCCTTTTTAGTTTGGAGCCAAAAGAACATTCAAATTTGAGTTTTTGGCGGTTTGGCATTGAAAATTACAAATTGAAATTCAAATTTCAAAAGTACATTTGAAAATTAGTATCTTCTAGAAAGTGCGCCAACTTTTGGGAGCCATAACTTTTGATCTGGGGCTTCATTTTTTGAACTGTTTGAACCATTGGAAAGGTCTCAGAGTCAAGAACATGCTTGAAATCCGCTACAATTTTAGAAAGTTTCAAGGCCGTTTTAGGACTGTTTAGTGCCTCAAATCTAACCTGGAAGGTTTTCAGGTGTAATTTTGGGAGACTAAAATTGCAATATATTTTAACCCAGGAATAGAAAAGAAAAACCATAAGTTGGGAATTACATTATGACAAAAAGGGTATCCAAAAATGAAAAAACATCTAAGAAACTACCAACATGAAATGAAACTCTTTTTTTGGGTGATGCAGGATTGCCCTTACACCACTAGATGCTCTTGCATCATTATCAATTTCTTCTTCTTGATCTCCAATCCTTCTCTACTCCCAATCCTTGTGACCCTCACTCCCTTTCCCTATTTCCCTTTTTACAAACTTATGGAGTTATAAAAGTATTATTTCATTTTCCTTCCATATCCTTTTCTTATCTCCTCATATTTTATATGTTTTTCTTGCATAAATTTCAATCCATCATATGAAATTATTTTACACATATATAAATAAAAACCTCCAATTAATTGATCCTTTCCTACATTTCTTTCACTCCCCTTTTTGTGAAATCATGTTGGATGTATAGACTTCCTCCATTATACCTCCACTTCCCTTTTTTGATTCCACATGTTTTACCTATGTCCATCCCAATCCATTGTGTGGAGATTTAATGGACTTATTTAATCTTCCCTTCACCTCCTAACGTCCAATTCTTCTACCTTTTCCCACATTCTCTCTAATACTTTCTTATGGAATTTCAAATATCCATTCCAATGTCCTGTCTTGACTTCCAATTATGTAGTGCATATTTATCCAAAGCGCTTCATTTGCTCAATTCATTCTTTTATGGAGTTTTTATGGACTTCAAGACTTCAATTGTAGTGTTTAGTCTTGACCTCTAGTCCCAAAATGAAACCTTACATCTCCCATCCTAACCTCATATATTGCATCAAACTTTTGTAATTATTCCAAATCACCTCCACAACTCACTCGATTTCCCTAGGATTCCATTAGTGACATGATTTAACTCTTGTGACTATTCCAAGAGTATTTTATTTTCTAAACATCTCTGTCTATCTCAATAGAACACATTCACATTCAATTTCAATCATGGATGATGAAGAACTATAGTTCACAATGAATAAAATTGTTGAGTTCTAGATGCCAATGAACTTCATGCAAGCATTAGAATTCCTTATAAATATATTTCATGGAACTTCACTTCTCTTTCACACCACATTTACAACCTCAAATTCTCTATCAAATTATTGCAAGTGAATGATTGACGAAATAAAGTGTTATGTTTACTAATTTTCTTTTCTTCAAAAGGTTGGTCATTTTTTACATTTTCACATGACTACAAATGCTAAGGATTGTATAAGGTTTCAAATACTACAATTCCAATCACTTACAAAATAACTTGTTTTATCAAACACAAAGATGTAGTAAGTTTATCATTTGTGTCTATAATTCAATATCTCCTTAAAAATTTGTAGATATTTAGAAGAACTTATATGTGAAAAATTATGACAACATTCTAGTCATAGGGCTTCCTCCTATAATATTTTCATTATGATTATAATAATAATTTAATAAGTGTCATAACATTTTAAGTCATTCCAAGCATTGTTTGTAATGGTGTATTATTTATTGCATATAGATTTCTAGATTTTGGAGAGGGATTATTAAGTATGTTTAGTTGTTTGATATCAAATCTCTATTTCTATTTAAATGTATTATTTTTCATGTAAATTGAGATTGTATAAACCAATAAATAAGACATCAATCCTCTAAGGTTGTGATCCACCATTCATAAAAAATGAAAAAAAACCTTTCATAGTGGTTTGTATGCATCTCATGATTCAATGACTCACTCATAGAAAATATCTATAGTGATATTTAAGAGTTCTTATCTTATAGAATCATGCTTTTTATACCTTCACCTTTCATTTGTGAAATGACATACATATAAACTTAATAGAGGTTTAATATGTATTAGGTTAGTTTTTGGTCCTAATGATAATTTTTAGGGCCAAGCTTACATTAGATACTATCATTATTCTTTTAGTTTTTTAATTTTGCGTTGTGATAAACTTGATAAAGATACTTATAGGAACACCCTCTTACATTTAGCTAAGTTTGATATGAAAGAGAGAATATCCCCTCTCAAAAATAGGCCTTAAATCCCTCAAACTTTATTGATAAGTTCATCAACCCCCCTTCAAAATGACACTTCCTTGGCCTTGAAGTAGATTGATTCATTTTGGAATGTGATATATTAGTTCTTGTTTTAAACTCTTATAACATAGTCATCGAACATGATGTTATTTTGCAAGTTGAAAACCCATCAATTTCCACCAATAAAATGACAAAATTAATATAAATTATTATGTATTACTTTGATTTTTTTAGATACTTGAAAAAAAATTATTTCTTCTAATCGAAGAGTGATGAATCTGAATCAATTAAACCTAAATCAATATTTATAAATCAAATTTGAATATGATAAAAAAGGTAGCCTAAATACTAGCGAGGAAAAGAAGAGACTACAAATAATGCAAGAAGAAAATATGTCATGTGGAAAGCTAAAAACATTGGTAAGTCACCTATACCAAATTCTCAAGATATAATAATTTATTAGCAGGTACATTACATAGAGATAATAAATTTATTGATTTAAGAAATTAGTACCAATATACCTTTGACGATTCAAAATGTGGTTAGAAAATATAGAAAAATGTATACAAAGGAATCTTGAAATTATTGGTAGAAGAAATAAGGATGTGGAAAATATATTGCAGACCAATGTCCCATTACTCCCAATATGTCATATAGGGATGAAATTGATCACGACACCTCATTTCATGGTTCTAATGAGCCAATAAATTTAGATGATGACACAAGAGATATATTTAATGATTAGGTTATAAACATGATATGAATCTAATTGAGTAATTGGAACAATAACTTTAGGAAGAAAGAGAAGTGCGACAAGCTAAGATTTAATCTTAGACAACCCGACAACAGAATAGAAATACAAACCATGACCATTATGTTCTAGATATGTGCTACCATGTCATCAACATGATCAATAACATGCCAATTATATTAGGCCTTAATTTTGAACGCACTCAAATATTCCATCTCATTAGATAGTCTTTAGGAGTTGAAATGTAAAAATAGTTGGATTTATTTTATGTCTTGGTTTAAAAATGTAATTCCAATAAATAAGATGAAAAATATCAAGTTTAAAAAGTAGTAATGCAATCTTTGGAGAAGATAATTCAAGGAATTTCACCAATATAATTGAGTATAATATTGATCATGAGGTTGTGATGATGAAATTGTTTGTGTAATATTCAGAGGAAAGTGTCAAAGAATGGTACATAATCCTTCTCAACAATAGTATTAATACACAAGATGAGTTTATGAGAGTTTTCATGTTGCACTATGCTAATAGAGTAGATCCAAAATTCTATATACATGAGCTTGAAACCATCAAGAAAGGGATAGATGAGATGTAAATTAAATTCAATAGAAAATTCATCATGACTAGAGAAAAGTACCACCAAATATTAGATCAAATGATTGGAAGTGCCTAGTCCTCTATTATGGTGCCTTTGATGTAAATATTGGATATTACCTTCAAGACTTGAATCCTAAAACTTTGAAATAAACCTATGATACAATTAGCGATATTTAGAGAAATACATAGTCATATAGAAAACATATCAATATGTTAGATGCCAAGTCTTACAACTAGACATAGGATTTTCAATATGTCAATATCTCACAACCAAATATAAGGTTCTCAGTAAAACCTCTCACTAAGTTGATTAGAAGCTAGATAGATTCATGGGTGTAATGAAAGGTGCATCCTATGGTGTAGCAAGAATTCAAAAAGGGGTTTCTAGCTCATAATGATACATAAAATTTTAATGAGGGCTAGTATTTGTATGATAGATCATATAAAATTGATTGGTCCAAGTGACCACAATAGCATGATAGATAAGTGGCTCCCAAGTAAGGTAGTTTCGGGCAACAAGCTAAGTAAACCATAAAACATTTTCAAAGAGATGATGAGCACTTGTAAAACATTTCGTTATAGTGTGAACATTGTATCTCTTGTAGACACCTATTTCTAACAATCACCTATTGTCTTATCTTAATATGATGTCATATCCTAGTCATAGTTCATTTCTATTTCCTAGTCCCCTTCAAAATCCCCTTTTCATTATACATTCTTAATAAAATAATTATCTCCATAAATTCTCTTTTCTATTAAATAGTTAGAACTTCATTTTATTATCTATGTATCCATGCCCGAATAAATAAACCATCCATTATCCATAAAATCCCTAAATTTCCACTCAATATTCATTTGTATCCTCCTCATCAAGTGTCACCACTATTTTTACAACGCACACATATTTATCAAAAAAAAATAAAAAAATGAGATATTTAAATCCTCACTCAGTTGTAACCCCCATGATTATTCTTAACCAATAAAGCTTCTCAATTTTCTCTCATTTGATCTCAATCATATTTTGAGATTGAATTTCCACCATTCACGTTTCTCTCTCTAGCTCTATAAATCAACCCCTTCATCCTTCATTTTTATATACTTGAACGATCATTTTGCAGGTACATACTATTGATTTGAGCACCCACATTTTATCCAAGAACATATCCAAAATATTTGAGGTTTGTATTGGGTATTAGTTTTTTTTTTGTACTTGTATTCCCCATTTCTCTACTTGAGGTAATTTTTGATTTGGAATAGGATTCTTAATTTACATTTTTGTTCTTGTATATATTATAAATATGGGATTACATCTCCAACATGGTCCACTTATATGTGCAATTTCATTATCAACCAACAAGGAGGAGAAGTTACCTAATGAAGTTTTTATTGATTATTACAAAGGTGAAATTAATCAGCTTGATGCATTCGAGCATGAATCCATGGAAGAAGAAATTTAATATTCTAACTATGATTTAATAGATCAAATCCTCCAATATGATCATGGTATGGGTCCAAACCAATATTAATTACCTACTAATGATTTTTAATACTAGGGGGAACTCATGCAACAAAGATATAAATGATCCAAACAAATGACGATATAAAAGCCTTTATAGAAGTAACAATAATGCATATGTAGAGTGGATATCCACTGAGAAATAAGAACATGAGGTAATGTTACTACTGCTATCCAAAAAAGGAATAAATAAAATATTAAAAATGAGATGAAAAGGAAAAATTAGACAAGGAACAACAACACTACAAAGAAATTGGTTGTGAAAAAGAAAAATCTAGTACACTAGTCGATAGTCAAAAATAAAAATGTAACCAAGGCCTATGAACATACAACACCTTCAAGTGTCATGGATTTTCTATAAGGAGAAAACCTAAATGAGAAAACAAAACAATTTCAATTACAACCACTGAAGGATGAGGTAGAGACAAAAAAAAGAAGAAAGCACTAAGAGGTAAGGATGTTACTTCTTGTGGCCAAGTCATGTCTTTCAGTCCTAATGAAAATGACTTAGCTATCCTGTATGATACATCACTTAGCAATTATAACCCTATTGATATAGTTTAGATCATGACCCAAATAAGAATATTAGCTCTTACAAAAGAACTCCTTAGAATCCCTGAACATAGGGAAAGAGTTTTATCTTACACTACTATTGTATTAGAGATGGGCCAACTTGCTACTATTCCTAATTATGTAACATATGATAAAAATATCAAAGATAATATTGAGTTGTACCTAGGTAATTCCTTGGTAAATATCCAAATCATTGTTGACCCTTTCTATATTATGTTATTGATCAATAGATAGTTCACAAATACATGATGGAATTTGAAGCTTCAAGTAATGTCATGCCTCTTTAAGCTATGAATAATCTAGGTAAAAAATTTATCTAAATTATATGGTAAATGATTTTTCATGGATTCGATATAGGTGAATGTTTTAGGAACTATGACTAATGTAGAAGTACAACTAGCTATGTACCCAAGCAAACCATTCTTAATGGATGCACAATCATAGTAGATTTGTTGTAAAATTAAGGTTTATCTATTCTAGTAAAATTAAATAGTGTTAGATTTAATAAATAATTAGTTGGAAGTTACTTTTCAGCAGGTAGTTTATGGAGATTTAGGGGAAGTTTTATGGGAATGCAATACTTTATAATCATTTCCAAATTAAATTATAAATCCTTAAAGCATTAATAATATATTTATATTTTGATGTTTACTATACAATAATGACTTTATTTTGTAATATGTATCCCTATAATCATTCTTTCAACTTGTTCTCAAATATTAAATACAAAGGTCCTATAGAGGATAAAAATTTAGGTTATTATTAAATGGGCCATACCAAATTGAGCAATATATGGCATCATTTTGTGGATGAATTTGGAGTGCATTGCTAAAATACTAGAGTTTCAAGCATTGGGAGGTTCTATTAACGTGTCTCTAAAATCAATAGACTATTATTTCTAAATATTTGTGTTGGTGTGAAAATGGAATGTGTTGCATAGCTACAATTTGGAGAGTTTTTTAAAGATCTTGATCGAAGTTGACACACAATATAAATAATTGTACACCTAGCATGTCTTGTAAGTTCTTAGTAGGTATATTTTTGTTTAATAAAATCTTAAAGGGTAGAGAAGGTGCAAATATTTTTGTATGTCTAAGAGAACAAGAAATGATATATTTTTATTTTTATGTTATCACAAAATAAGATGCACAATGAAATATTTGCACAAGTTACATTTTAATTTATTTTCATTTATCCCTTATGCTATTAAAATGTGAGTAGTTAATCTTTTACCATTCTTAAGAGAGCGAGGAAGTTGGTGAAAGACTATTTTTCAACATATATGGTTCTATATTTGGATCTACTCCAAATCTTGCTAGAAAAGGATTTCATCATGTCAAAATGCAAATTCATTTCAAAGAGTTTCTAAAGTGCAAATTAGTGTAAAATTTATAGCTATCTATATTTTCCATACGGAATATTAGGTGCACTTAATTGTATTTAAATTTGTTTTTTTTTTGGCTATTGTTAATTTAAAATTAATTTTATTATTTGGGAAAATTTATTATTAGCACGTAGAAATTAAAATTGAGTATGTAAAGTAAAGTGTATCTTGGAATTTTACAAGGAGTTTGTTGGTATTTGTTTAAATGGAGAAATCATATGTTCTTGCTAAGATTAAGGGACATGACTTTCATACATGGAAAATTAAGGTTCAATAAATTTTAACTAAAAAATAAATTCAGAATATCATTGATGGAACTAAAATAATTCATAAGATACAAATAAGGTTGTAAAATGGGTGAAAAAAGATCACAAATGAGTAACATTGATTGGTCTTAGGTTGTCTAATGCATATTTGTACCATCTTTGATATTTCAAAGTAAATATGGGATGGTCTTATTTCTTTATTTGGATCACAAGATTCAAGTGTCAAGATGTTAATTAAACAAAATATTTTTGGCTTGAAGATGAAATGAGATGAAAGTATTATTCAACATATTAGTACATTTTGTTATCTTCTTATTCAACTTGCTAGCATAAATGCTACAATTTGTGATGATGATGCAAAAACTATTTTACTAATTAGTATGCTTTTGAGATTTGAAAATATTGTATCTACTCTAAACAAAATAAATATAAGATTAGAATTATGATTTGTTATTTTCTTGAATAAGAGAATAGAGTCACTAAAAACCACAAAATTACTAGAGAAATTTCTTTGTTTGTAAAGAAGTATAAGAATTCAACTAGGAATATTAAAAATTTAAGTGCTTCTATTATAATCTCTAGTGAATTTTATTCAACATTCCAAATATCTTATTAATAATATTAACTTGAAGAAAAATAATGTTTTGGCAAGCTACTGAAAATGAGATAAAAAAGTGTGATTTTGTATTACATGAACATGGTTCTCCTCAAAGTAACAATAAGATGGAATCTATTTTTTTAAAATTAAGTATGCCTAATTAGAGATTGTAGGTGTATATGCACAAAATTGGTCATGTCTATTTATTCTTGACATTTAATTAAATATTTATTATTTAATTAATTCCTCTAAAGTCTTCTACATGTAATTAAATTTAATCAATTTAATTATATTGTTCATTCATTATTCTTCCACCATAATTAAATAAATTTATTTTATTTGACTATTTCACATATCTACTTGATTAAATTAAATAAATACATTTTATTTATTTAAGTTAATTATCATCTTTTAAATTTAATTAAATTTTTTTAATTAAATTTAAATATCTCTTTTCTTCTATTTTAAACTTTTCTCTAATTAATTAAATACTTTTATTTAATTAATTTCGCAACACATGTCATTTCTTCAAATTTAATTAAATATTTTATTTAATTAAAGATCTTCTGCTTTCTTCAAATCATAATTAGATATTTCATTTAATTATGAAATCTTCTGATTTCCTCAAAATCTTAATTAAATATTTATTTAATTAAGAAAAAAAAATCAACATGCACTCATAAATAAATAATTGAATTAGATAATTCATTTTTTATCTTCTCAGAATCCTTCCATTTTTCTTCTAAAAAAAAGATGATTTTTAAATCATCTCATCTTATCTCTTCCATGAAAATGGAAAAATCTTGCTTTACTCATTTTCTTCTATTTTTCTCTTCAGTCTCATCCATCTTCGACCGTTCGATCCGTCAGGAATTATCACAACCATTGGCCAATTTAGCTAATCAAAATCCTCAAAAAATTCTATAAATATAGGTACAAATCCAAGCACTGGTTACGACGAACACACGAATGTATACACAATCACGTTTATACTCTTGCATTTTTAGCATTTCAACAATATTCTCATCTTAGCATAAATCTTGCATTTAGCATAGTATGCATTTTTAATCTCATTCTTTAGTAGTCTATTTTGTTGAGCTTGATCTGCTGGATCTGAGAGCAACTGGAAACAACAAAACGCTAGAGATAGAGAACAATAGAACGACTTCGAAGAAAGCTGCAATAAGAGTTTGTTTATTTGTTTAATCTTCTTTTAGCTTCTTTGATCTAATGTTTTATTGAATGTGGTTGAATTCAATTTATAATTGACATATTTTTCACACACATAAAATGACGCTCACCGTGGGGCCCATGCCCCAATTTTGACATTTTTTGTAGCATATTTTGACAGGTTTCCACATTCTGGCATTCAATTTTCCGAAAAATTCTGCGTTTTAGCACATCCGATACTTTTTGCAGCACATCTGGGGTTTTTGATTTTTTTTCTTTTGTTTTGCAGGTTTTTTAGTGCATTTGGTGACTATTCCAGTGCATTTGAGGGTTCATTTAGAGCATCTGAGGGGAATAATAGCGCATATAGTTCATCAATCTAGAATTAAAATTTGCATTTAGTTAAAATAGCAAATGTAGGAACTGTTTTAGCACATATAAGAGTTAATCTAGTGCATTTAAGGTATATATTTTAGCACATCGATGTTGCATTGTTTACAGAGTTAAATCTACATTTCATTAAAGTAGCGCATTTAAAGACTATTTTGGCGCATTTAGGAATTTTCCGTAGCACATTTAAGGTCTGTTTCAACGCATATAAGGTCTGTTTTAGCGCATTTTGAGCACTGCCGGTTTATATGGGTTGTAACACACAAAATTTTGAGTCTGACGCCTTCCACAGACAAATTTTCTCTAGTTAAAAAGAAGCAATCCTAGGATAGTCACATCTGGATAAAACAAACCAATCCTAGGATAGGTATGAAATTTTAAAAGAAGCAATCTAGGATAGTCACCACACAGTGATCTTGCGGTTAAAATTGAATAACTTGTTTTTGTGAAGCAATATCTTCACTTAGATTAGATCATTGTGATTTGGGTTTTAAAAAGGATCATTTGTTTTCTTTGTCTGTGGCAATAGGTCTATGCTCTCCCCTTAACTGGGTGATCAGAATACCAGACTTTCCTTTTCAATTTCATGAAATTTTACTGCTTTAATTACATCCTTTAGAGAGCCTACCATAGTGGGAAAAAGTACTCACCCTACGGGAATGACTCAAGTGGGTTCAAGCCAAAGCCAGGCTATTCCGCCCCACTATAAAATTTAAAGCAAATCTGGGGAAACCCTCTTTTGTCGATAGTGTGCAAGATAATCATCCCCAAAGCCTTTGTTCTAAAGGTTGGGAGGTCTCCTAAGGGAGTTTATTATTGCCACACTAAATAGAAACCCTTACTACGAACCTAGTGTAGCAGCCAACCGAAGTTAGTTTTCGAACGTCCTAATAATCACAGTGCAAGGGAAGGGAAGAATTTGCCCCCAAGATACTCACCATATAACTACCAAGGACCGTTTGCTCAAGGGATCTAGTATCCACTTCCGCCACTTTGAGTACACACCTAGAAAAGACAAAAACACGGGCACCCCTTCAGGGGTGACACGGCTGTGTGAATCGATGTAGTTCTAAGATGTGGGTTGTTGATTACTAGGATGACCTACTTGAGTACTAAGAGTGAGTCTGCCTGAATTTTTTTTCATGTACTAAACCTGTGAAAACATTTGTTAAAAACATTTTCTTGATCATACACTTGATGTTAGTATAGGGTCTTAACAACAACTATTTTTCAGAATGATTGTTGTGTCTTCCATTACATTAGCTCAGATAAATGATCATCCGAAGTAAACTGAAATCATTCAAACAAAAAAATTGTTTGTATATTTGGTCTAGTGAAATTTTGATATTTCCCCCATGCTTAGAGAGTGGAAATCCACAAAATTTGTCAAGAAATCAGTTTCCAATAGGATCAAGAAACCTAAGAAGCTTTTAGGGTACAAGAAAACATTGCAAAGGAGAAATTTTTTGTACAAGAGTCGACATGTCTTGCTTCATTACCGTGGATTTCTTCATAGATACCAAGACTTTGTTAGGGGATTCACTGACGAGTATGCTATAGATCCTTTAGATTCTCGAGCTTATTATCAGAGATTAGCTCTATCTCAACGACATAATCTTAACCAACCTCTTGAGTTTGATAATATACCACAACCTTCCATTGAATATTCATCCCATCCTAGTGAAATCCTCCAGTGATCTTGAATTCTTCCTTCGAAAACAAAGATCAAATCTTTAAGAGTGCACATTCGAAAACAAATTTTCTGATTATTGATTCAACTTCCTTAACAGGATTCTGACATCCTTCATCATCGAAAGCCATAATAAAAAATTAGGAAACATTTTTGATCATATCATAAGATTCCCATCTTATCAGATCAAGATATCATCATTGTCACACTCATCAAAACTATGATCTAAGTTTAGAAGAACTCTTCAAATCACATGCCTATCTTCACAAGATCCCAATACAATAAATCGAAGGATGAAATCCAACAAGAAGGTCATACCCAGAACACTCAAGAAGAAGGTGAAACTGGTAATCCCCTTTATAGTATAAGTCATAATCCACTTTTCAACAATGACATGGATAACAGAGAAGAAAATCCATTCCACAATTACAAAGCCATAAACAATACTCCTTTAGATAGTGATGATAAACACAAGGATGAACTCCACCTTAGAGAAGCTGAGCAAGATCCTAAGTTTCACAAAGCCATAGAAAAGATCTTAAAACGTGATAAAGAAAAATATTTCCTCTATCTAGCTGACCAAGGAGCTAAATTGCCACATGACTTTGATACTAAGATTTTGAAGAACAAACTTGAAGAAACACCCCTAGCTGATCTTAGTGCTTTGACTCAACAAATCAAGGCACATCAAGGAAAAGTTAAAGAGTTACAAGGGGGAACCACCACAAAGAAGTATACTCTTGAGGACATTTGTCCTTATCCTTTTGATCAAAGTCTCAACATGATTCCATTTCCCAAACATTGTGAAATGCCAAAATTTGATCTCTATAATGGGAAATTAGATCCAATCGATCATGTTAGAGACTTCCAAAAAATTACATTAGAATTTTCTCACGAAGACACTTGATGCGGTTATTTCCTAGGAGTCTTGGAGCTCATTCTATGGAATGGCTATCAAAGATTACACCTCCTGTCAAGACATTTGAAGAATTAATCAATCTGTTTATATCACAATATGCTTATAACATCCAACACCAAATCACTATGATAGATCTCTGCAAAGTTGCGCAAAAACTTGTCAAATATTTTATTACTTTTCTTCAAAGATGGAGAAGAATGTTTGCTAGATATCCACATCCTGTTCCTGAAAAGGAAAAGATGGTCACCTTCATTAACAACTTGAATTCAGAAATGAGCTATCATTTGAATTTACATTGTCCACCCTCTTTTGAGAAACTGATCAAAGATGCTATAATCATTGAAAGTGCTTTGGTCAAAAGAGGAATAATAAAACATGACAAAGATAATCCTAGCTCATCCAATCATCACAACAATCAGGACAAGTCTAAATTTTGGACTCGCAAAAATAATGTGGTGAATGATGTTGTTGTTGATGCAAATCATGTCTCGACCAAGCCATTTGTTCTTAGTACTCCAAGAACTCGCAACAACAATGTCAACTCAATTACAAATCAAGGAAACAATCCTCCTCCTCTAAGAAACAATATAAATCAACATTCTACTCCCAATCAAGGGACTTCCAACAACCAAGGTTACCGAGGAACCAATGAAAATCACAATTCCTTAGGGAACACCTCAAATACAAATCCACAAAGATTTTCATTCTTCTCTAGTAGAAGAACTTTCACTCCACTGGGGCAATCTGTGGAATATGAATTCAAAGAGTTGATGGCTAAAAATGTCATTACATTGCCACCTCAATGAAACTACGAACCCAGTGTGAAGCCTCCATCATGGAATGAGGCATACTATTGTGACTATCATCGGTGCAAAGGTCATCACACAAATAATTTTCAAGCCTTGAAGAATGCCATTCAAGACCTAATTGAAAACAACACCATCACAATAGAAGGACATCGACAATCTAATGAATACCACCAAGATTTTCGCAACCCTTTTCCCAACTATCAAAAGGGTGAGTCTTCGAGAAAAAGTGTGAATCATATTGATGATCCAATAATCAACCATATCTACACCGACGATGAACGGGTCAATGTTATTAAAGTCAACAAGAAGGTGGAATACAGAGAAGTCAACGCAACAATAAGGGCACAAGACAAAGTTGTCTTAAAAGGTGCCTCTTCAAAATCCACTAGGCCCTTACCTCAACACCAATATGACCTAGTCAACCAACTTCGAGAAATGCTTGCTCAAATTTCTATCTTGGAACTCTTGAAGATTTCCCCAGCATAGAAGGAAATTCTTGAAAAGGCCCTTGTTGAAACGACTGTATCCACTGATTTGGATGTGGACCAATTTCAAGCCATGGTAGGACACTTGTCTTCACCCACATGTCTCTCATTTTCTGAGAAAGATGATGCTTCCCTGACTCATCCCCACAATTCATCATTGTATTTATAAGTCATGATTCACAAGTTTCATGTTAGATATGTCCTAATAGATGGAGGGGCTGGTTTAAACATATGCACCATGAAGTTGGTTCAAGCTTTAGGGTTTTCTAAGGACTCCATTGATCCCAGAAGAAAGATTACCATCAAAGCCTATGATGATGAGGAAAGAGCATCCAAGGGTTTAATCATGCTACCAATCAGAGTTGGACCTATTATCAAAAATACTTTCTGTCAAGTATTAGACCGTGATCTTGCATACAACATCTTGTTGGGTCATCCTTGGATCCATGAAATGCAAGCTATCCCATCAAACTACCATCAATGTCTTAAGTTTCCTTATGATGGACAGGAAATCACAATACCAGCTGATAATTCAAAAATTCAAACTTGTGCCAACCTCAAAGCCAGTCATGATACTTTGGTTCCTAACAATCAAGAAGATCATGCTAGTACTTCTCTCAAGATTGATACACAAATCAGTCAGTTGACCAATAGCTTTGACAGGAAACTGAAATTCAAGGACCATGGAGTCGGGGAGTACTCTCTCTGTCTTGCTAATTTACTGACATCACCTCGGTCAGATGGACAACCTTAAATAGCACAACATCAAATATCAGCAGTGTCAACATCGATGCAACAAACAACAGAGCCAAGCACAAAGTTTAATGGATGATTCATCAAGGAGAAATTCCCCATGGAAGATCCTAAGGATAGAGAAATTCTAAACTAGCTCTATAAGGATGAAGATGAAATAGTTCTTAATGTCAAATTACCAATAGATAGATATGGTAAAGGATATACAATTATGCAAAAGATGGGATATGATGGTAATGGTCCCATAGGGAAGAGAAAAAAGAGAGTAGTTGAACCTATTAATCCTCTAGGACTTGCTGCAAAAGAGAAAACCAGATTAGGTTATGATACTACCTCAACAGAAAGAACATCCAAACAACTGCATGACACCGTCTTCACATTACAAGAAGGTTCAAATCCAGGAGAAGCATGTTTGGCCACGATTCAGAACTTCCTGGATAATAAATTTGACACAAAATTTGCTGAATATGAATGGGATACCATTTACAATGATGAGTTCTGGAGGGATAAAATGGTTGATGTGATACACAAGTATACCCCTACTCTAATCGAAGGTGAAGGGTCAGGATCCCAAACACGAGAATCTGAACCACAAAGTGACTATGATTCTAGTAATACTGAGTCAGATTTAAATGAACAAGACCATCGCGAGAATAGTATCATCATTGATCCACCTCATACCTCAGATTCTATGGTCAACTCCGTTATGACTATAACCTTAGCCGACTTCACACAACCTAATGACTCACTACCGCTTATTCATCCTGATCTTATTGATTGGGATTCATTTGAACCTATCATTATACCTATGTTTCCAAATGACAAAGCTATTGTAAACTTCCTTTCCGCAGATAACATAAATGATTGTTCCACCAGCGATTTTTGGCATAAAGTCTTTAATCAGGAGGGTGTCAAGTCTCCTAGTTGCAAAATAAAAAATAAAAAAGAATGAACTAATGGTGAAAACCAGAATCTGGCAGTGTTAGATCAAACAAAAGAGAAAATAAAGAGTGTATCAGATGGTGAAAACCTTTTTAAGGCACCAAATGATGGGAATCTTGACACTCTCCCTGAGCACTACCATGAGCGATCACTTGCCTTGATTGAGCCTACAAAAGCTGTCACTCTTGAAACATTAGAAAAACCAAAGATTTTACAATTAGTTGTATCCATGACAGAGATAGAGGTGCCAGAGTTCATAGAGTTTTTAAGAGAAAATCAAGTCAACTTTGCTTGGTCTTATGCAGACATGCCAGGCCTTGATCTTGATATGATCATGCATCACTTGTCTATCAAACTAGGGGTTAAACCTATGAAACAAAAACTCAGAAAGATACACCCCCATGTTGCATTACTAGTTAAGGAAGAACTGAGAAAACTCCTTGATGTGGGTTTCATAAGATCAATCGACTATGCCGAATGGATCTCTAACATTGTTCCTATATCTAAGCCATATAAAAGTGTCAGAGTGTGCACAAACTTCATATATCTTAATAAAGCATGTCCTAAGGATGACTTCCCACTTCCCAACATTGACACCATAGTTGATCTGACAGCTGGCCATGCTATGTATTCATTAATGGATGGTTTTTTTGGTTACAACCAAATCAAGATTGCACCTGACGACTAGGAGAAAACAACTTTGACATGTCCATGGGGAACTTACTCTTGGAATGTCATGCCTTTTGGTCTAAAGAATGCTGGGGCTACTTATCAAAGAGCCATGACTACAATATTTCATGACATGATGCACACATTCATGGAAGATTATGTAGATGACATATTGGCGAAATCATACACCAGAGAAGGACATCTGGAAATATTGTCTAAAATATTTACAAGATTGGAGAAATTCAAAGTTCACCTCAATCCCAAGAAATGTGTTTTTGGGGTCACATCTGGAAAACTCTTAGGGTACATTGTTTCAGAAAAGGGAATTGAAGTAGATCCTACTAAAGTTTAGGAAATCATGGAAATGCCTCCCCCACATCAGTCAATTGAGGTCACTACAGGGATGACTTCAATCTATACGGAGGTTCATTGCACAACTGTTCAACAAAAGTCTACCTTTCACACATCTACTGCATAAATTTTTTCCTTTCAAGTGGGATGACAAGTGTGAATTGGCTTTTCAACAAATTAAATAGTACTTAATGACTCCACCAGTCCTAGTACCACCAAATCTGGACAAGCCATTGATCTTGTATATTGCCGTAACAAAGACATCCTTGGGAGCATTGCTAGCACAAGAAGACCATACAGGGAAAGAACATGCAATTTATTATATCAGCAGAACACTAACAAGCCATGAACTCAACTACACTTCCATCAAAAAGGCTTGTTTAGCAGTAGTCTTTGCTTCATAGAAATTTCGGCATTACATGTTAACACATACAATCAAATCTTGTTTCAAAGATTGATCCACTAAAGTATCTGTTAAGCAAAGCATCATTGACAAGAAGGCTA
>VDFB02123725.1:0-13583 GCA_007258455.2 Sequoia sempervirens | reverse complement strand
ATAAGAATAACTCTTTACATATTTTATATATATTAATATTTAATATATGTATGCTAGTTTTATTCCAATAATAGTACTATAATAATATAATGAATAACATAATAATACAATATAATAATATAATTTAATATAATAATAATTATAAAATAATAATATAAATTTAATTATATTATAAAAATTCATAATATTGACACGTACAATAATAAATATATCATATAATAATATATATTAATAATTTGTTTATTTTTTATAAACAATTATTTTATTTTAATTCAAAATTATTTAAGAACTGTTTTATTTATATAAAAACATTTTATTTTACCTCAAATTTGCATTTAAATATTATTTTTAATTTTGATCTTTTAGTTCCCACACCGCTAGGAATACTTATGCATTCCCCTAATGCTTTTAATCTAAGAAGATTCGGCCAATCACATTTCAAAGATTAACATATTACTTATTTTTGTATAGTTTGAATTTGGAGAACTATTTTATATTGAAAATTAGCATTTATCTATTTTTCTATTCGTCCGAGTAGCTTTATAAATCATTTTCGCTTAAAAAATTGAAAATGCTTAATGCATAAATTGATTAAATAAATTTAAGCAAAGGCATAGTTTATAAAATTGGTGGCTAGAGGTACGTAATCCATGAATGCAAATTAAATGCATTAAAAAAATCAGGAAAATGCGAATGCATAGATTGATTAAATTAATTTAAGAAAAGGCATAGTTTATAAAACTGGCAGGTAGAGGTATGTAATCCATGAATGCAAATTAAATGCATTAAATGGCATCTGGTTGGAGGTGAAGGCGCTGGAATGGCTTGGTGGCCACGCATGGCCAGGGTACTTTGGTCATTTAATATAGATTTAAGCCACTTGCTATGCATCGCTATTACTTTGTATCTTCGCCAAATAGTTAGGCTTGGTTAGACCAGTCTGGTTATGGCAGAGGATTCTGTAGGACCGGATCTCATAGTTTCTAGCCATTAACTAACCATGAAGCTCAATTTTCAGAATCTCTCCGTTTTTTGCAAGAAATTTCATCTTTTATGTATTTGTTTGCAGGCATTTTTGTGGCTTTGGCTTTGCGTTTTGATGTCTCAAGAGGAAAGGGAGAGCGATATTTTAGGAGTGCATTCTTTGGTTATTCAGTAGGTCTTATTGTCACAATCATTGTGATGAACTGGTTTCAAGCAGCACAAGTAAGTTGGGGAGAATTCAGTTTAGGCTTCAGATTCTTGGAGGCTCTTATCCTGCATTAGGGCAGAATCTTTCTTTTCATTGTTTGTCATTTGTATATATTGTTCAAAATTGTCATTTTGAAATCTGCAGCCTGCCCTTCTATATATCATTCCTGGTGTAATTGGATTTTTAGCAGTACATTGCTTTTGGAATGGGGAAATCAAGCCTGTAAGTGTGCATCTCTTAACAAGACTTCCTTGATTGCTCATTAGATGGATTTTCTGTTGAATGTTAGACAAAATTATGAGTCTAACTGGATTATATTTCTCAGTTGTTGGAGTTTGATGAGTCTAAGACATCTGCGGAGTCAAGTTCAGTTGATTCCTCTCCACAAGTCAATGATTCAGCCCATGTTGTTGGCAAGTTAGATCACAAATTAGATTAGCAAGATAAGGAAGGCTGTGAAAGTAGTCATGGTAATTTTTTAAAATTCTTGTGGTTGCTTATAGCTAATAACATATATTTATACCAGTGGTTAAAAGGAAATAAAATGACAAAAAGAATCAATAAGTTTTGGACTAATAGAATTTGTTCTGTTGTTTCATGAATACATTGCTTGGTGGAATAATGATGGATTGATGTTGATGTGATATATAGGAAGTTCGTTCAGTGCTTGAAACTGGAGCAGTTTCTTTCTTGACATCTATCACTTTCCTTTGTCATACCTATTGCCGACAAGAAACTGCTCACCATTACTCACCATCTTTTATTTTATTTTTCTCCTGCATATAACCCTCTGTTATGTGTGACAATTATCCCCTTAATCCTCCATGACTATCTTGTCTGGTATTGTATTTTAATTTTCCCAAAATGCATTCAAGAGAATCCTTATTCATTTGTGTTCAGTATCCTTATAACCACATTTTAGCATCATTACTCTTGGAGCAGAGCTTGCACTCTCTTGATTAATGGTGAGAAGTGCAGGTTGGTCCTATCCCTACAGAATGGGCCCATTGTCTTACACCTTTGGTCAACTTGGAGAAAGTCAAGTTAGAGAGGCAGTGCAAATCAGCTTCCGAAAATCTTGGAGTTATGGACAATATACTCCTTACTGTCAGGTTAGTGCGATCTTCCTTCACACTTTATTACATGGTTATAAATTGAATGATTAAGTAGATTTGTTCCTGCTAGGCATTATTTTAAGTATGAAGCTGGACTAACCAGTACTAAATTACAATTACCTATACAGTGGCTGACTGGGTACTAAAGGCACTATAATTAAACTTGCTTTTATGTCAGGACTAATGTTTTCTTGCACATAAATTCATCATCGTGAATTGACATGTTTTAAGTACCTATATGATCAAACATTTGTGATGGGCTCTTGATATGAACTTTATTTGTGTTGTGTGCAGCTTGTACATAAATAGTTCTATGCTCCAAAATTATGCTCAAAGTTCGTCAAAGTTGGTTCACTCCTCAACAGATGATACTATTTTTCATCCTCTCCCAGCTTTGTTTAAATTGCTTGGCAAAGAACTTGTTAAGAAAGTAAGTTCCTTGAAAACAGGATCTGAAGGTTGTTCTATTGCATGATTGTTGTCTAGATAACTCGAGTTTTTGGTCTTTGGAAAGAAAATTTACAAGTACAAAGCAGAAATTTAGAAAACAAGTGAGTTTTGAAAAGCATGCCAAGATATGGTTCAAAATCTTGATACTTTCCTTATATCCTTTGATGATAATGGCCAATAGAATTCTTCAAGGCTGATAAACTATTATATGTATTCAATTTATTTGGTTTTCAGGAAAATTTCACTCCTGAAGATATTCAATTAACCAGAAACTAGAAAGCAATCTGTAGATGCCAAGGTACACAAGAGAACTATGTTTAAACTATATGTATGTCCATCTATTGGCAATCTCTTTCTTCTATAAGGTCTACTGAACTTCTAGCATGTGATCAGGGAACTTCTGGAATACCAACATCATTGTTGCTTGCAGACAAAAGGAGGAAATTGGCTTCTGATGGAAGTAAACAGGCCACTGATGGTGAAGAGTGTCTGTCTGATTCTGATTTGAAAAAGCTTGTTGGTACCTCCGATAGCTGTGATCTGGACGTAATTAAGCATATAAAATTTTGATGCTCATCTTGCCCATTGTTGATTAAATGTCAAATGAAACACATTGAACACCTAAAATTCCTTCCTTATAGGAGATCGATACACCATTGCACACACTTGCCACTCCCAAAAAATACATTGTTCCATGCACACAATGTGTCGCTACAAATGTTGATACCTCATCAAGCTTGCTACATCAAAGAACAACTGCATGCATGGAAAACATGGAAGCAAAGACCAAGGAACTGAAACAATCTTACGATATCCCCCAAGGAAATATTATCTCATGAATTCATTGACTGCACAGTATTTTTTTGTGGAAGAGAGTAGAACTTACACAATGATGCAATTGGCAGGTGTGACGCGTATATCCTCATCCTCTGTGTTTCCAAAAAAAATCCGAGCTCTCCCCCGTCAGAGGCATCCAGGATCCCCATCAGATGTTTAGTTGAAAACGCCTCAAGAAGAACATTTATGCAAAGATGGAAGCATAGACGAGGCAGGTAGACTTCTACCTTATTCGCATGCAAAATGTGGAAGCCTGGATAGGACATGCAGACTTACTGAATGCATGGCCACGAATCCTTTTCAACACACGGAGGCCAAATAGCCCAGATACTTTTCTAGGCTACCTCTATTTCCTTATGAGCCATGCACAAAAGCTTATTTTGAGAGATTAAATAGTATATTTATATGTTAAAATGGCCCACGATCCTTTTTAATTTTATATTTTGCCTAAGACCACAACTTTGAAAGCAATTAGGAATTTTTTAGATTTTTTTAATTTTGTTTCTAAATAGCACACTGAGTAGTTGAGCACTCTAACTTCGTGCTTCTCAAAATTCTACGTGAAAATTTCAAATCATTCTCAATTTTTTACAGTAGCTTACTTTACAAGTCTGCTGCTTATAACTAAGGTTTCATGACCACACCATCAAATATGATGCCACATCTGTATTCTTTTGACCTATGCTGCAAATAAAAGTAAGGAAGTTGAGTTTTAGGGCACAATAAATAATAGTTTAAACTCCCTTATTAGTTCCTACCGCCAAGGAAAACTATTGCATTCGCCCGGAATGCTTTTCTTGGGCAGCATCGGCCAATCACACTTCGGCATTTAACATATTACTTATTTTTTTGTATAGTTTGAATTTGGAGAGCTATTTTTTATATTGGAAAATTAGCATTTATCTATTTTTCTATTCGTCCGAGTAGCTTTATAAATCATTTTTGTTTTAAAAATTCGGGAAAATGCGAACGCATAAATTGATTAAATAAATTTAAGCAAAGGCATAGTTTATAAAACTAGCGGCTAGAGGTACGTAATCCATGAATGCAAATTAAATGCATAAAAAAAATCAGGAAAATGCGAACGCATAGATTGATTAAATTAATTTAAGAAAAGGCATAGTTATCTTTTGTGTTTGCTAGTCATGGATGAGTTGTCGCTTCACTTGTAACAATAGTTTATTGTGGATATTTACATTGACTCTCTTCCCCTATTCTAATATGAGTGCAATGTTTAGGGATGGACATGTGAAAGTGATCGTCATTTGAATATGTACAGTTCTCATTTCTCTTAATAAATTCTTTTGTGTTATATTTGCCATTGATTTCACTGTTATACATGATAAAGACACAAATGATGCTCGGATAAATAGCATTGAAACATATACACTGCGATTAGCCCACAAGGAACAAAATTTGATTTTTTTAAAAAAAATATACACAATATGTCAATAATTCTTCACTAATATACATATATATTTCTATTTCTGTTTAATATTTTTAGAATCTTTCCCACCTTGTAAACTTAACCTATCCAGTTGTTAGTAAAGATTTGTTCTTTACCAAAGGGCCAGTCTAATGATTTTGGGCTACATTTACTTAAAGGCTACAAAAACATCCATACTTTTTCCTTACGATATAGGAAACTTACCTCAAACTAAAATTCTATAATCTGTATACATACATATACATACACATAGCATGCCTAGAAGTAGAATAAGACCTTTTATCTACATTCAACATTTACATTCTATCCAACGTATTTTACATTGCTTGATATATGCTCCCCATACACTTTCCCCTTCAATTGAATGTTGTAAATATTTTATAATTTTTGGATTATACTAAAAAAGTTATACAGAATTGCAATACCAAGAATACAAATTAGAGAATATAAAGTTTCAAGAAATCTCCTTACAATAAAAACAAAGTCAAAACCATATAAGACATAACTTGATGCTGCCTACATATTTATCAGACAATTGCAACCTTGTGAATGTCTCATTGATCTAATTTAAACAAAACTAAAAGCAATACAAATTCTAAGTTTATTCATTACATTTTTCCCTTCTCTCTCCTCTGAATCTAAATGCTCTATGCTCTCCGGCAGGAACTCGACGCTTGCGTAACTTATTTAAATATGTATTTAAACGGTAAATTTCAAATATATACTGAAACGGCAAAGTTTAAGTATCTAAAGTGGCAAATTATTTTAAATACAAAGCGGCAAAGTTTAAGCGGAAAACTGTTTTAAATATATGATGAAGTCCATCCTTCTTTCACTGCCATTACTCCCCGTTACCCCCTCGCGTTAAAGCATCGTGTACAATTTCTGCCATAGAATAGAATGATTACTAAAATATCTCAAACAAATTAATTTAATATCATCAGCAAACAATTGTGTGAAATCATTATCCTGTCACATTGTACTTGCCTCCCATGTTTGTTATGAAAAATCTTCTCAAGTCAAATAAACGTTGGCTAAAATTAGATACTTTTTCACGTTCCCAAAGCTTATAAAAATTGTGAGCGGTTTTTTTTAATTCTGGTTGATATCTGTGTCGACTACTTTTCTATCATACGTGGGCTGTTGTCTACCCATTACACTAAGCCTTCCGCTAATTCATTTCTCACATTGTGTAGAGAAAGTGAGTGGTTCGATCACTACTAAAGTAGTGCCTCCACTATTGTTGAAGTTGTATCTCAATGTATAATTTAGACATAATTAGGGGAGAGGGGTCCATAATGGAATAGGGTCCAATAGTGGGGATAGAAGTAGTTCTCAATGGGCCTCATAGTGGAGCACTTTAATATCCATTTGCAAAACACTTCTTATCCATAAAGTATGCAAAGTGACAAATTATATACAAGTTAGTGAAGTGGAGTCACATCAATTGGAGAAATAGGAGATGTAGAAGAAGTTAGTGAAGCGAGTGAATGCGTTATTTAAGTTTTGAGCAAATCTTGGGTAGGGTAGGGTAGTAATCAAATTTGTATTTGGATGGGAGTGAGAAATGTATGTGAATGTTTAATCTAGAAGGTTTAAGGATTTTAGTAAGGGATTGATGGTGTGGATAGGTAAGGTAGGATAAGGGATGCCAGGATAGTTGTGATAATTACATAGACATTAGGTTGCTTATGGGTTTGGGTAAAGGAGGAATATTAGGAAGTTGTGAAATAAAAGGGGGAAGGGAGGACTAGGTAGGAAAAAGCTCAATTATTTTGAATTAATTATTATTATATTTTTCATGAGGAACTTTTTTAGGTGGGTTAAAATTAGACTAGATGTGGGTGGGCTTGAAATAATGTGGGGTGGATGTTGATTTGATAGTACACCAACTTTAGTGTTGAGGAGGTGTAAGGGGTTATTACACTTGTAAAAGTGAATGGTGAATGGTGTTAAACTTAATCTTTATCTTTTTTGTTATTATAGTGGGTGTAAAAGGGAAACAATAATTCGATATAGGTAAAGTTAGGTAATAGTAAGGGGGACTGATGGAGGGAAAGATAGAGGTATAACCAGTGTAGAGGTGAAGTAATGGAAGGAAGTTATGTGGTGGGGTAATTTATACTAGAATAGGTGAAAGAGAGTCTTAATATGAGGTTAAGGTGAACTAGAAGGGTTTGACCAAAAAAAATATAAGCAAAGGTGACCCAAAGTAGAAAGTAGTTAGAATGGATCATGATGGATGAAAAAGACACAACGGTCATGAGGAAGCCTAAGGCATATGTAGATAATTGAACGGCTAGCATATGTCACACCAAGGATGGTTCAAGAGTGCAATATAGGTCCATAGTGGGGATGATATGTCATGTGACATATAAGAAATTAGGTTCTTCCTAGATTAGAAGGATGATGGATTTGAGAGTATGTATGGGCATGTCACTATGCATATGCAAGGAAATATCATAGAGATAATAATAATCTCTTTGGAACTTAAATCATTTTCCTTTCAATCTATAGAAATAATTTAGCAAAGAAATATATAACTATCAATAGGGGAATGGGTGGGCTCTTCTCCATTTTAATAACATTGTTATCATTAACATTTTCACCTCTGAGCAATCATGGTAAAGGTTATAAAGCACTCATTCATTGTAGGAAGAACCTAGGAATAAGTGGGACAATAGCTCATTGAGTTCTCTCATTGTAGCATTGTAAATACCAAACAGAATCATCATCTTACGCTTGAGTTAACTTCTTCACATTATGATTTGGTTGAAAATTTAAATAACGGGTTATTTTTCGAATTCACAAGGGCAGTGTCATTGGCACATTATAAGGAGCAAGGTGCTTAAAAATATTAATCTTAACTGTGTTTCTCTCAATGAAACTACAGATATTATGATCTCTTTGGTTGAAGATTTGTAGAGATTTTCTTGTCAAATCCATGTGAAATTGTTTCATGGAGATCATTGTTCTAGGATCTTTGACCTTCTTCCTGATGTGAACTCACAACATGATTTTTACAAGAATCACTAGATCTTGGTTTTTTTCTTTCTTGTGTTTGTTTTCTCCTATCTTTTACCTTCCACTTCTTTTATATTGTTGACCCTTTTAGCGTGATATGAATATACGATTTTCAATTACATCAAGAAAGCATTACCTATTTATGCAAACAATAGTAAATGTGATGCAAGCACTTATGATAAGTGATTGGTGCCATTTGTTATGGAATGAAGCGTACTGAGACACTTGTTGCGGAGATCAAAGACATATTCAATGCAGTGAGTGCTTTGAATTCTTCTGCAGAAAATGTTCTGAAACGCCTCGGAATTGGGCGACACTTTCAAACGCAAATAGTAGAAGCACTTGATTACGTTTGCAGGTATGTTTAGAAAAAGCCAAAACTATGATTAAGATTGGCATGTTATATGTATGATTTGTAACTGAAAGTAATTGAGCAGCAGGTTTTGGAACGAGATCAGCAAAGACCTGAATACGGCAGCTTTGGGACTTCGAATCCTTCGACTTCACAGATATCCCGTTTCTTCAGGTGCCTTAAGGTTTCCATGTTTATTGATCAATTAAATGGCCGATATAGCTTATTATATTATTTACCGTGAGTGTCTGTCACATCCGAGAGCTCTGTAAGAATGATATTGTCAAACACAAGATATTATCGTCAAAAAAGGACACAAACTTCCTGTTTGCTTGCTTCTTCCAATTTTCCAAGGTTGATCCTTTCTTTTCAATCATTCATTCTTTCTTTGACCAATACACCTTGTCCTCTCTAATAGAGCCATAGTAGTTGAAATCCACTCCTTTATCATGTTTCCCATTACCCATACCATTTTTTTTCCCCTTCTTGACTCTTCATCCCAAAAATACCTCTCATTATATTTCTTCTTATTACATTTTTTATTTTTATTTTAAATCTCATTTATCATAAGTATGTGTGACATCACTTAAACCTAAAACCTCCTACTTTCAACATCTATGTTTTAGTATTCTTTTAATCATATAATACATGTATAAGCATAATAATAATGCATCCTATTTCTAACTAGAAATAAAATAGAAAGTGAATATTTATTAACAATAACTACACATATTTCATGTAATTTGACTATTGAATAAAATTTTATTGTTTACATTTTATTTTTTTATTGTTCTAACTCTCTATATCTTGTATCATGCAATAGCAGATGTTCTAGAACAGTTCAAAGAAAAAGATGGACAGTTCTTCTGTTGTGCCACTCAATTAGAAGAAGAGATAAAAAGTATTATAAATTTGTTTCGAGCTTCATTGATTGCCTTTCCAAATGAGAAAATAATGGACGAAGCTAAAGCCTTCAGTAGTATGTATTTAAAAGAAATCTTGCAAAATTCTCACATTCTTGGTGCCAATCTTCTAAAAGAGGTAGTAATTATATCTGTATATATAGACATAAGCTATAATTTTAGTTATTATGTTAGATGACAAGAATTCTAGGAAAGATCATACATAGAAATTATATTTATTTTATTTAAATCCTAACAAAAGTAATTGGCATGTAAAGGTAACATTTAATTTAGAGTATGGTTGGCGCACAAATTTGCCCAGATTGGAAGCAAGGAATTATATGGATATTTATGGAGAAAATAGCTCATGGCTTGGGTAATTCCAATACTTCAACTTTTAATGATGCTTATCTTCATACTAAAATTTAAAGAGAAAATTCTTAGAAACTTTTTGCTATAATGACTAATTTTCAGGAACATGGATAATAAAAATATTTTATATCTATCTAAATTGGACTTTAATATCATGCAATCATTGTATCAGCCAGAGCTTCAAATAATTTCTAGGTGAGTTGATTCAAAGATATTTATTCATTTAAAGTTATTTTTTTATCAATTTTTTAGTATAAGGTTTTTTAAATCTTTCATCTTGGTTGGATATTTAAATTTAGATATTTTATTTACAAAAATAATGATTATGAAATTTTTAGACTATCAATTATTTCTAATCCTACTAAATATAATACTAACAATTATTTTTTCCATTCTAAATTTTTACTTTGATTTAATTTTTGAGAATTTATATTTATAATATTGAACTAGTATAATATTCTTTTTCTATCTTCTACTTTAAAAATACAACATTTTTGTGATGTTTAGATGGTGGAAGGATTCAGGGCTATATAAGTTGGACTTTTGTCATCACAGACATATTGAATATCTCTTTCAAGGATGTGCAATTACTGGAGAACCTAAATATTTAAGTTTTAGAGTTGCCTTTGCAAAGTTTTCTGCTCTTGCAACAATAATTGATGATATCTATGATACACATGGTACTGTTGAAGAACTTAAACATTTCACAGAGTGTTTTAGGAGGTAAGTATTCCTTTATGAACTATTAAATTTAAAAAGTTAGTTGTCGGGAGACCTGTAGGTGTTTTGTGGTCCCATGCTAGTCTTTCATTTAGTCTTTCATTTATGTGTTGTCTATGTTTCTTTTTTCTAGTTGAACTGTTTAAGGTTTAATTTTTTGCTTTAGTTTGTTGGTCGTCTCACTTCTCATGAGCCCCTCGTTTTCCTTAATGGTTGTTATGTAATGGGTACTAGCCCTTCTAGTCTTAATCTAATCAAAACATTCAAATGTGGTTTAGGTGGGATTCCCGTCCAGCAGATTACCTTCCAGAATATATGAAAATTGCATATTGTGCACTTTATGATGCAATTAATGAAAGCGTACAAGAAGCAACAAAGACTCAAGGACGAGATACTCTCCACCATGCTCATAATGCGGTATATATAATATCTTTCAATTTAAATAAATATAATATAGATTTTGATATTTATATGAACTAAAAATGAATTATACAATATATAGCTAGATTGTTCATATCGTTATTTTTTTAACATTTCTATATATATACTCATTTCAAAATTTTATATTATCCATTTTATTTAGGCAATAAAATAAGAATAAATCCTTCAAATGTATCATTTATAATTTTTTGTATAAATTAATGTAATCAAAATTATTTAAAATTATTTTTTATACTTTTTCTAAGTTTTTACTTCTCTTCTTGATATTTCTAATTCATCTAATAATACTATTAAACATTTTTTTTATGTTTCTATTACATTGTGTATTTCTTATTATAATAAACATAAAACTAAGCTTATCTAAATCTTAATTATACTTTACAAAATAAGTTTATTTTTATATAGACTTAGCTATGGTTGTAGCTCTTTTTAATATAAATTTTATTTTACTAAAATTTATTCAAATTACTTTTAGTGATTTTATCTTATTATTTATTACTTTTACATTTTTTTGTGTTTTTAATTTATTTTATATTATTTTATGTGCCTAATATTTTTTGGTTAATCATCTTAACATAAAATTATTTCATTAATGTTATTTCAATTATTTAATATAAACACATATTATACTATTATTTATAATATTGTGCACCCTAATCACACTAGTTTATTAACATCTATTACTTACTATCTATACTCACCCTATTTTCACATCTTCAATTATAATTTATATATTCACAAAAAAATTAATTCATGAATGAAAAATAGATGTTATATATTGTTAGGGATATTTATAGAAATGAATTAGAAAAAATATTAACATGGTTATTATAGCTAGCATAGATTTTGAATTTTAGTGTAGAAAGTGTCTAAATATTTAGCTTCCCTATAGTGGAATTAATGACGTATCTATAATGTACACTATTATTAATATTATTATTTTTTTAAATAGTATTTTTTAAGATATAAATAAATTAAAATCAATAATATAATCTTTGATGATTATATTTGAGTTAAAATTTGTGTTCATGCAGTGGATGACTATTTAGGTTCACTGTTGCAAGAAGTTGAATGGATTGCCACTGGGTACATACCAAATTTGAAGGAATATTTGGAAAATGGAAGAGAGAGTTTTGGTTCTCGTGTAACTACATTGCAAGCACTATTAACATTAGATGCACTTTCAGAAAATGACCTTCGAAAAATTGATTACCCATCTAGGTTCAATTATCTATTTGGATTGACCCTTAGATTAAGAGGTGACACTAGAACCTTCAAGGTATGCAATTAAATGTCAATAAAAATATGATATTTATAGGTGCAAAAATCACATATTGAATTTTTATGAATATCTAAAATTTTAACTATTTTTAAATCTAAATGTTGTTTCTTTTATTTTGAAGGCTGAGGCAAATCGTGGAGAAGTTGCTTCATCTTGTAGACATTGCATGTTATATGAGAGAGCATCCAAAATCTAGCGAGAAAGACGCTTTCAAAAATCTTAATTTTTTGTTAGATGAACACTTGAAAGAATTAAATTCAGAGTATTTGAAGAATGATGGTGTTCCAATTTGCATCAAGGATTTTGCTTATGACATGTCAAGGTGTTTTGAAGTTTTATACAAAGAGAGATGGATTTAGCATTTCTAGCAAGGATATGAAGAATCATGTCGATCGAATCCTTATTGAACCTATTGAAATGTAATACCTAAATTTATAGACCATCTAATAATTATCAATTACACTTTGAAGTGTAATAGATAAATATATTTTGTATTACTAAGTAATATAAGATCATATCTCCAAGTTCTTTGGAATTTGTTTCTTTTCATAATATTCCTAGAGAATGGAATAGGGTTGTTCATCTTCTAGCAATGTGGGCCTTTGAGCATGTGGAGAGGTGGATTATAGATGATTGAGGTCTTTTATCCACAAATCTCTCTTTGTCCCTCAAAAAGATAATCATGGAAGACTTTCACATGTAATTGTTTCCTTTGGTGGGTCCCTTTGGGGACTTTTGTTGTATGTTGGGTTGGTGGTTTTTGCAAGTTGTTGCCTGCTATTTTGTAACATTTTTTTGATTCAATAAATTTTTACCCTCTTTTTCTAAAAAAAAAAAGAGATCATATCTCCAAGTACGTTTGGCAAATAGTTTTTTTGTTATTTTCTAAGTAGATTATTCTCTATTAATTTTTTTTGTATAGGAATTGGTATATATGAAGTTTTTATGTTTCATGGAAGTGTTATTCTTCACCTTGTTCTAGATGCATATTTTTTGGTTTCATTACATAAATTTTTATAGTTACAAGGAAGTCAGTTATCAAATTGGATAGGTGATAATTGAATGGTAATTTCTATAATATTCTTAATGTGATGATACTATTATCATAAATCCATATGTTATTACTTAGTATTTAGATTGGGACTATTATAGAGATAAAGTTATATATATTAAAAAATAGATGAGTGTATTTAACAATTTAACATCCTGCTAATGAATTTTGATATGATTCATAGATTTTAGAGAAATACAATAGAATTCTAAATATATTTTTGGATAATTTGTAACTATTTCAAATATATTCAAGGTTGTTGTAAATGATATGTCTTCAAATAACTAGCATTTCTATGGTCAATGATATAATAAACTTTTTAAAATGACATTTTATATAACAAACATGTAATTTAAATAATAATGGTCAAAAAGACACTTGAGAATTCATGATTAATA
>VDFB02123723.1:0-14648 GCA_007258455.2 Sequoia sempervirens | reverse complement strand
AAAAGAAGAGTAAGAACAATTCCATGAAAGCCAAAAAAGAAATAAGCAGTTTGGAAAATTTCTAATATGATGCTCTGAATCCTCTTATAGCAACAATTTCCTCCTCCCTCTGCCACAATTTGAGCAGAAACAGTGGGCCCCTACAATCTGCAATTTCTTCCGGTGGTTGTTGTGGAGAAGAAGAAGTACCCATCTTGAAAATTCCTGCAAATGGGTGTTTTCATCAGTACCCATCTTAAAATTCAGATAAGAATGCTTGTACGATCTTTTTGTCCAGGGATGATTTATTTGAATGCTTGTTCGTTTGTTGAGGGGACGGTTATGACTTCTAAATATAAATAAATGCCCGTTGCTTTTGCTTTCTTGTACATTTTTTTTTTTAATTTCAAAGAGTAGTCACTATCTTACCGGGAGTCTTAAACAGTTTTATCTTCTCATATAATTTTATGGTTTTGTCTTTGGCTACGGTAATTGTAAATAAACTAATACACTTTTTAACTCAAAAGTAACTGCTTCAGATACTAAAATGGCATGGCTGAGTCACTATTGTACTCACTCATTTCCTCAAAGTTTGAGTCTTGAGTGGACTTATCTAATTTTGTCATTTGGTTAGTTTTTGGTGTTAGAGATATTGGGGCAAGCCTATATTGATTTACATTACATTTCACCAAGCACTTGAGGTTAGGAATTTGACTCTCATGCATGTTCGTTAAAACTTGGCTTCTTCATTTATTTGTGTTTTGAATGAACTAAACCTATTTGAACACTTCACTAGGCACTTGATATTAGAAATTTGACTCTCATACATATTTATTAAAATGAAGCTTCTTCATTAATTAATGTTTTGAGTTGAGAGGTTTTTGAGACTAAAAATTTCTCTCATACAATTTTTTGCTCATGATAAAATTCCTAAAACTCATTTAATGAAATGGGTTCCAACTTCCATGAAGGCTAAAAGTGCTTCACTATTTTCTAAGTATCTTAGAGTGTCACTCTTAGTGAGCTTATGAGGTGCATAGGGATGAGTAAGACAAAGCTTTGCACATATGAATTTTTGTATGCTTACATCTTTGTCATATATTCAATTTTACTTTTCTAATATTGATATTCAATTTAAACTTTAGTAATTTAACTTGGTTTAAATTTTTTTTTTAACAATTCAATTTGTTCAATTTATAATAAAACTTAATACTTTATAGTTTAATCTAAATTTAATTTATGATTTAGAATATCTTTTGTGTAATTTAATTTATAAATATATAATTTATAATAATTTATAATCTAATTTAGAACAATTTATAATTTTGTAATCTAATTAAGCTAAGAGGTGTTCTATAATAGCACAGGGGTATACATAAAACTAAAACATAACCAACATAGATTTAACAAAAAAATAAAACTATAAAATAAGTCTTATGTAAATAAAATATAAGAAAAAAATTCCTCATAAATTTAAATAAATCCTAAGTAGCTTCCTTAAACTCATTCTAAGGAACTTCATTCACAATATTAATTTCCAAATACTTATAATCAACACCATATATATATATATATATATATATAATAAATTATGTATTTTAAAGAATATATAAATAGTATTTATTATTATATTACTATAATAGCTCACTTCCAATATTTTTTATTTTTACCCTCATGCACACCAAATAGGAATCTATATGTTTTTTTAGAAGATTGATGAGGCTAGTTTTGCATTTGCCAAAATTATACTTGATGTTTCAGTTGTTGTTGATGTAAATTGCTTTCTTTTTGATCCCACATTATTGTTGTTGTTGTTCATGTTGAATTTTGGTTAATGGATGTGTCTTCCATTATTAGAAATGAATATTTCCTACTAAAATGTTAGGGGATTCTTCCCTTAACAAGAGTTGCATGACCTAGAACCATATAGAAATAATGTTGGTCAATATCTTCAAGTTTTATGAAATTAAGCAATGGAAGGTAGATGTACATATATTTCTCAACCATTATCAAGGGTGGGATGACATCTTTATGGAATCATTTGGTACTTTTGGAGGAATTGGGACTTTTTGGTAACCAAGTAAGGTGTTTATTCAGCCTAATATGATTATCTCTTTTTTTTTGTGGTATCTAATTAGATTATGGCATTGGATATTCATTTCAAGATGATTAATGTATATGGAATGGTTAAGATAGTTGATAAATCTCTAGTTTGGGCTCAAATTCTAGAAATTTTGCATCTAGTAGCAAATGAAAAGTGCATTCTTGGTGGGATTTCAATGCAATATTATCATGTTATGAAAAGAGTAGTGGTCTTTCTCACATATCCTAATCATATAAGGGATTTTTAAATTTTTATTACTAGCAAACATCTAATGGACATAGTAACCAAAAACAAGCTAGATACATGGACCAATCACAAGTCCATTTTTATAATATCATTGAAAGATTGGATAGATTATTGCATAATAAATGTTGTATTGCACATGTACACTTTTTTGACTTATTTATTGTTCTATCTCTAGGTCGAACCACATCTTGAGCATGATTTCCATTAATGGAGGTCATCCCTCATACAATTTCCCTTTCAAGTTTGAATTAATGTGGTTTAGAAATAGTAATGATTTGGAGTTAATCAAGGATTTGTTGACAACAATTGTTACACAAAAGGGTTATAAAATATTTTTCTTTTCAAAAAATTGAACTCCAAATGCTTTCAAAGAAATAACTGAGGGATCGGAATAGAACCATGCTTTCAAAAATGCTTTTCATGACAATTAATGAATTGAATTAGACCTAGAAGATCTTAATAAGAAAATATACATAAGGGAATGTTTTAAGAAGATTAATTGAAACAAAAATATTTACTAGTAGAACATTGAGTTTTTTGTGAGAGAGAAGATCTTCTAGAAATGAAAGTCTTGGGAAACATGGCTTGAAGAGGAAAATTTAAATATAAAATTTATTCATAATGCTTCAAAATTTACTTGAGAACAAAATAGAATTGAATCGGTAATTGTATAAGATGGTGGCATTTTAGATATCCTCGTGGATATCCAAATAAAATTTATTCACCAAAAAATGTATTGATGTTCGAGGATGGTACATACGTATTTGAAATTATGTCAACTATTAAAAATATTCCTTGTGGTTTCAACATACAATAATTCCTTTCTCATGGCACCAATCATGTTTTTGATTGATTAAGTAGGGAAAAAAGGGCCTTGACCCAAGCAAAGATTACAACAAGAGAATAGCAGCCAATGGTGGGAAACAACAAAAAAGGAGCCCACCAACTCCCCAAAAATCCTAGCCAAAATGCTTAACCAATCCCCTTTTTCACAAACATAATAGTTCTAATATATTGATCAAAAAACCACCAACTACCAGTAGTATCATCTATCCCTAACCATCTACAGAAATTATCATCATTTAATATAGTGTTCCTACTATAGAAATTCCCATCATTAAACATATCAGTTCTAAAATACTGATAAAAAGATCAGCAACTACTAGCAGTAACATCATTTCCTAACATACTGTTCCTACTACTAAAATACCCATCATTATAAATATATAAATCATGGCACCAACAACCCTAGTCAGTAGCATCAGTCCTTTTAAACATAGTATGAAAAAACATCAAAAATAAAAAAACCAACAACACAGAGCAACCAAACTAAGCATCTTCAACCATCTTCTAGGCTTTGAGCAGATCTTCAACAGTTCCATGCACTGTTGTCTTTGGTTCCATCTTTCTAGAAAGGTCCTCAGCATCAATCGCTCCTCTCTTCTTTTGTTGCTTCTTTATTTTTCCCAGCCCCGAGATAGTGGCCATCACAACTTTCTTCATCACAACATCCACAAAAACACACACATTCTTGACAGCCTCTTCCAGAGTCTGAATTCTTTGAATATTACCTTTAGCTTGTATTCCTTTCTCCAGGGCTTTCAGTCGTTCCTCCATTATCCCATTTATCAGATTCTCAAGAGCTTGAATTGTATTGTCTCCCTCCATCTCTGAAATCTTATTCTCCATCATTTGCATTTTCTCCTCCAATCGGTTAAGTCTCCCCTTCTCATCCTCATCATCTTTAATTTCCTCTTTATTAATATTTTCATCATTATTTTGATTTGCTTCTTCCTCTTCCCAAATATTCTCCTACTACGACATCTCCCTTTCCTCTTCACTTGATCTTCCTCATTGTCCCCCTCTAAATCCTCATCTTCAGTCGAGTCACTACCCAGGCTATGAGGAACTTCCTCTGTTGAGGAATCATTATCCTCATCTTCATGTTTTTCTATACTTTCTGGAGGGCTTTGGGTTTTCTCCGGGCTTTGGACATTTTTCTTTTTCTCTATTCCTTTAAATGCCACCATGGCAAGTCTTTTAGACCTTGTACCCCCTGGTGAGAATCCTCAGCTTCATTATCATCAGGGATAGTTATGGAATCCACCTCTTCACCCAATTCCTTAATAAACAATCTCTTTCTTTTCTTTGTTTCCAATTACATAGCTAAATCTTTTCTTTTTTTAGGGGTGATCGCCAATAAATCAACCCAAACAATAGTTCCAGGGTTTTGATTGTTCTTACCAGAAATCTCAAGGTTTGTGGATTTCTTTTTAGAAATTTTAGGCGTCGGAGCGAGAGGATTATCCAAAAGCTCAATCTTCACCAAATTTTGAGGATTAGGGTTCTCAATGGTTTTCAAAATGAAATTGTTTTGCGGGGTTCTAGAAATCACAAATTTACAAATGGCTCTGATTAGGCTCTGATGTAACGATGGGTTAGCACCCTAGGTGAGGCTTTGGCTAAGAGATGAAAAAAAAAAGAAGGGTAGGTTAATTTTATCCTTATGTCGAATGTGGTTGAGAATAGGGAAATAGTAGCCATGAATAGATTGGTATCAGCCTTCCAAGGTAAAATATTTCATCACAATGAAGCAAACATTATGGTAAGGAGGAGGCAACTTTACCCTAGAATACCCATTTTTAAAATGTTTAGGTTTCTCCTTTCCTTCAAAAACTTATCATAGTAGTCATGGTACTTACCATTATTGACCTTCGCAACCTTCGCACCTTCATAAGGCAAGCCCGTAGCTTCCTCAATCAGCTTAGGGTCCACTTTGAACTAAAGCCCTCCCAGAGTAATCTCACCGTCCCTCCACGCATTAGAAAATTTGTAACTTAATCTTTCATTATATCCCTCCATTGCCTCAAAATAATGCGTGAATCCAACCTCTTCAAACAAACTCCACAACTCCTCATTGTTTCAAAGTGGATCAAACTTGTGTGGCTTAGTGCACTTTCTGGGACCTCCCATATACTGAGAATTGTAATAGCTTTTGGAGACAAGAACAAAGTCACTCATGTTTCCTTCACACCATGTGAGGCCTACCATTTGATACACCATTTGGCTATCTTTTGATTCGATCATGTTGATACTCTATGTGTTTTGGACTATTTTGGATGATCGTAGACACTTGATGTTATGCTTGTTTTATGCTTATGATGCTATGATGATTATATGCACATTATGTTTCCTTTATTGATATGCTCATATGATTTGGTTATCATGATTGAAATGGACAATTGTTTTAAAATGAGATGGAATTGATAGGATGCTAAATTTAATTTAGTGATGATGTGATTTCTTTATTATGCCATGACTATACATGAATTGATAAAATATGTTATTGCTAGAGGAAGAATGATTATATATATTGAATTTATTGATTCAGAGTTAGATTGTGCTAAATATATGCATATGAATTTATGATTTAATTATTGATTATCATGCATTGGATATTTTGACATGTGGACATTGAGTGTGCAGGTACATGCCCATGGCCAATGGGATTGGAGGTAACCAAGGGTACCCAATTGTGTCAGCCTAGTGAAGCCACTATGGTCCATGAAGAATGGACCATAGCCTCTTGTGTTGTATTTTAATTTGTGATTAAAAAGATTTAATGTTGAATCTTGAGATTATGTTTTTAAAGTCAATCAAACTTTTATTGAGGGTTTTGGGGCATGTTGGAATTATTTTATTATGTTAAAATTTCAATTTCTCTTTTGAGGGTTTTCAAAGGTTTAATTAGTCCTTAAATTGGGTTAATTGGCCCTTAATTAACCCCTAGGATAGTCACCTATGGGTTAGGGGTCAAATCAAACCCATAACTTGTCAAAATTGCAAGTTGTGACCCTTCTTAATTAGCCATCAAGAAGGGTGACGGATTTTGGGGATGGGTTTGGAGTGTTGGCTCCAAAATCTCATTTATGAGATTTGAAAACTTTGTTGAGTGTTGAACACTCTTTGGCCTTTCACTTCCCCAAGAGTTCTCACACATGTGTGAGAACTTGTGGGGAGATGTGTCCATAGGAGTGAATAGGAGAATGACATGTGTCACTCTCTCCTTCAAGGGTTTCCAACCCTAAACTCCTATTTGAATCCTTTGGAAAAGAAAATAGAGGGTTCTTCTTCTTTTTTGGATTGGTGTTTGGATTGCTTGGGAGAAGGGAAAATCTTGCTTGGTTTTGAAGGAGTGGAAATTTGGAGCTCATCTTCAACCCTCCCTCATTGTTGGCTTGGATTTGAGGTAGGTTTTACTCCATCTTTATGTATGTTTGTTTTTCTTTTATTTTACCTCTTTGTATGGAAGTTTGAGAATATGAGTTATATGGGTTTTTGTGCTTTTATGTGTCTTTGTATTTCCTTGTGTTGGTTTGGGGTTGTATAGGATAAACTCACCCAATGTGGGAAGAGAATCCTTGTGGGGGATAGGAATGTGTAGGAACCTCTATGGGGAGATTTTTCCTCCTTTGGAAAGGAGAGGCATAAAATGGGTATGAGTACCCAAATTTGTTTCATGATAGTATGGTGTTTTGGGAAGATTGTTGTATGGAGGGTGTATGTTATGAATAATTTTGATGAATGGGTGGATTGTATAAGAAAAAAAAATGGTGATGTTGATTCTTTAATTTACTTTATTTCTTGCTAGCAACTCTCCCCATATAGAAGTGATGTCCACCTCTATCCCCATCGTGGGATCCATAAAGAATACCTAAGTAAATGTGTGAACCCTGGTGGGAAGTATTTTTTTTTTAGCATTGTGGTTTGAAATGGTTGTTTATTCTATTATTGTGTGTACTCGGTAGCTTGGTTACCTCCTAGCTTGGGGGTGGTTGGTTTTCCAACCTAAGGCTGGGAGGTGAGCACACCCTTGGTCATGGAAAAACATTGTGTTTTAGTGCAGGTTGTAAACCTTGGAAAGTATTGCTAGTAAAGAAATCACTACCATGTGAAGGTATTGGAGGATTTGAGGACATATGCAACATATATGGGAAGTACTATGATATGTAAAGAAAAGGAGTGTTCTGGAAATAGGCATAACCTAATCCCCCTTCACTTCCTCATTTTTGTAATAATATTGTACTCTGCTTAAACAAATGTATGTCGTTCATTTCATAGAGTTTTTGTAATAGTATTACACTCTACTTAAACAAATGCATGTCTTTCATTTTGTAGTGTTTTCTGTAATAGTATTATACTCTGCGTAAACAAATGTATGCCTTCCATTTTGTAATATTTGTTGATAGTAAAGGAGAATAAAAGTGGGTACATTTATGTTTGAGTAAAACATGCTTAATCTATTTTCTATAAATTTTTGCAATGAAAGAGATCAATTTTAATAGCCTTGTATGCTCAGAATATGCAAACGAAGAAGTAGATTAGAATCTTGTATATGGTAGTGCTGTAAAATAGATTATTCTAAATAGTGACTAAATTTTAAATTTCCTGATACAAATAAAGAAAGGTTGACTCTTTAATATTTTTTGGCTTATATGAGTTGCAACTCATAGGAGGATAGATCTGTTGGATTCCTCATTCAGAATATATATATATAAATGTAAATATGTTGTCAATATGTTGAGAGAAAAAGAAGATCTATGTAATGTGCACTCACTATGATAATGAAATGTTTTCGTGCTATTCAAAAAAACACCCTTCTATGTGAAACCTATATATTGCAGTATAAATTAAACCTAGGACAACCTTTGTCAGTTATGGGAAGCCTAGTAGTGTAAAGTGCCTACCACTTATAGACCTGTAACCTCCATCCTAGAGTAGTCATTCTTTTTTCTTTTCCTTCAGAGACACAAATAGATATTAGTTTGTGATATTATTCACAACAGAGAAATAAATATATAGGAATATAAATATATGCATTCATACTAACACTTCCACAATAATTAACAGATAAAAAATTTAAAACAAAAACTAGAAAATCAGAATCTTAGGTATGTCAGATCCATTCCTCCTGGGCAAGTAGGTAATGAAATATTCATAGTGGCCCTGCTTGAATCCAAATGTGTAATAAAATATAAACTCTATCTCTATTCGCCATCCTTCAAAAGAACCCTTCTCTTTGAGCTTGGTGAGTGGGGAATGTAGAGTTTAATTTGGAGGCCGATATTTAATTTATCTGCCAGCATCCTTTTTGTGGCATGGTAAGGCAGTGATATTCTTTTAAGCTGGAAATTTTATCTGAGGATTTCTTAATGAATGCGCAAAATAAAACAAAACAAAACAAACAAAAAAAACAAACACTGCTATCACTTAGAACACTATAGGGCGGTCATCATTGTGGCAGAAGTTCAAATGGTACCAATAGGATTGCCAGTAGGCAAATCGATCAAGCTTTTAGGTAAAATCTCATTGGAGACTCAGGTAACAATTGATGTCCTTGGAGCTACTGCACTTAACGCGGAGTGAGCTATGTTATTCTCCAGCGCCGAAAACATTAAGTGTTGAGTATTGCCAGCAATCGCATCACCTCTTAAACCTGGTAGGTGTGAATAGAGAAAATTAACTTTATAATCGGGCATCTTCTGCACCGATGTAACTTCGCCCGGCAGCCCGCGGAACACCTCGCCGCCCGTCCCGTACCAACGTAACACGGTTCCCTGCCAGCGTCCAGCCTACCATACTTTATGCATACCTTCCGCCCATTAGGGCAACATTAATGCGGGTATGCGGCGTCTAAATTCTGTCAAGATTTATAACTTGTTGTAGCATTCTGTACTTTTCTGTGATTTCCGCCAGTGAGGCTCTGACAACAGTGTAATAAACGGCAGTTAGGTGAAACATAAGCAATTGTTTTATAATGCTATATAATATTAACAGCAAAAGATAAAGCATTCGTTTTCATATAAATGAAGAAATAATTCCGTTGGAAGTTGCCATTGAAAACAGTTCAAAAAAAATCGGCATCAATTAAACTCTTATCTAACTTTTCAAGCTATAGCTCATATAGAAGAATAAATAATGTAACATAAAATAAATACCTAATTTGAATAGGTCACCACTATCTTAGTTATAAAGTATAAGATGACCTATGATATCTCTGTTTTACTAGGAAAGAAAAATTATAAATAAAAATAAAAGTCATCATACTATATATATGTATTAATTCTTAGCTTTGAAATACTTCACTTTTTACTTTGAATTTAGTATAAGCACGTGTGCTTCTTTAAGAAGTAATTAATTTTATATATAGATAAAAAAAGTAATTATATAATAAGATTAATTTAATTATATTTATAAATTTCTTATAAAGATTATTTGTTAAAGATAATGTAAATTATAAATTAAGATTAATTATATTATATTTATAATTTATTGTAAGAATTATCTATTAAAGATAATTTAAATATAATTTGAAGATTATATATAATTTCTTTCTAAGAATTCTTTAGATTTCTATTAAATGGAAAATATTTGAAAAGTGAATGGAAACGTGGTACTTTGACAACAATGTCAATATTGTTGTATTAAAATTATAATAATTACTTCAGTTAATCCAAGGAGAGGAGAAAGCGTTGCATCATCGTAGTTAATATTGATAATACTATTTTTTTTCCTATACGAGAGCCTTATCCTTGAATATGGAGGTTAGTATTACTACTTGGTGGTTAAACTATGATCCTAGAGAAACGTAGGGTTAGATCCAAGCCATTCCTCAACTGAAAGGCCTGCGACAAATTTACGTGCAACCGATTGTGCTTACTCACCCACCTACTCTCAAGCATCATGTCGATGGTGTTGTTGCACAAAATGTCCCTCAATACATGCAGTATACAACCATGCTTGTACATGATTAACAATTGATAAGTATTTTTAGCTAGTACCTTGTAGCATTGTTCAAAAAAATTTGGTAGTTGTGTTTTTTCCCTTCATGCAAATTTTAGGCATGACACACCACACCGCCACCGAAGTTCAACACACCTCGCCAGGAATGGAGAGTTATCATTCATTCGATCACGCGCGATCTGGTTTATACATACACAAATTCTCATAACTCACATACCTTTCACTAATTATCATTCATATTAACGACACCTCCACCTTGTTTCCTAATAATGATGGCGTTTGTTTTATTCCTTCCTTTTCTATTATTGCCAATATGTCTCTATCTGTCCCATCGCAAATCCGGCCTCTGATTACACCACATGTTCTTAATGTCATGACTTAAATATTTCCTTTTCAAGTACGCCGCCTTACCATCTAGATGACCATTCCCACATTTGTAAATCCTTATTTTGAGATTTTGCAATCTTTTTAAACTATGCTTACAAGATCCTCTATTAATCATGCTAGCATACCTCTATGGGCCCCTCCTTATCTTATTCATTACGCTAACCATTAGAAAATTAAACAATCCCGCCATAGCAACCTTTATTTAAATATTTCTTCCCCATTCTATCCTTCACTAAGGCTTCCTTAATTTGGTTAGGTAAGTCATCAAAACCCCAATTTATTAAAATTTCTTCATTAACACCAAGATTGGCCATCACGTCTGCCACTCTATTTCCTTCCTATAATGTATGACATATTTTCACATTTTGAACACCTTATAACATGCATTTGCAGTCATCCAACATGTCTTTAATTTCCCAAGGGATGTTAGCTTTACTATTAAGATAATCTATTATCAATTTTGAGTCTCCTTCCATAATAGGCTTATTGTAGCCTCTTTCTCTTAAGAGTCTAACTCCTATCCAAATAGCCGAAGCCTCGACAAATTTGTTAGTAGTTGTTCCTAGACCTTTGTTGTACCCCAACAAATAAGCTCCTTTCTCATCTTTGATCACCCCACTAGCCGCAACCCTTCCAGGATTACCTTTCGAACATCCATCAAAATTGCATTTCACCCAACCTGGATATGGGGGAATCCAAATTGTACTAGCTCTTATAATTTGTTTTAACCAGTTAACATCATTTAAATCATGGGAGAGCTGCCATTGTTGTTTTATACTTAATTCCAATTGAGAAGGTTGTTTCTTAGCCTGCCTATACTTACAACTTTCCATGTTTTCATGTATCTACCCTTTCACCATTTGACATAACTCCTTACTAGATTTAGCAGTTTCCCTAAAAACATGGTTATTCCTCTCCTTCCATAGCCCCAAGTAAAAAATGGAGGAATTTGTCCCCACAAATCACAGATTATATTATGAGAGAAAGGGAAAAAACTCCACCCTTCCACAAAAAATTGGATACTAGTAGGAAATACCCACTCCACCATCAAGATGTTGAGAAAGTAACCCCAAACTTCTTGGGCATAAGAACACTGAAAAAAAAAATGCATTATGGTTTCCTCCTCTTCATTACAAAGGCTACATCTATTAATAAGGTACCAACCTCTTTTTTTAAGGTTGTCAATCATAAGGATCTTTCCATGAGTAACTGTCCACCTGAAACAATTAATTTTTGGTATGAGGTTCTTCTTCCAAACCTTGAGCTAGTCAGAATATTCCAAGTTCAAAGAGGGTTGCAACATAGAATCATAAGCAGTTTTAACTAAAAAACCCCCACTGGCAGTTCTTGTCCAGATCCATTCATCCTTTTTGTTTCTCGAGAACATGTCTGAATTCCCAATCTATCCCATAAGTTGCTCAAGCATAGCATCCCAACCTTGTTGTCTATTTCCTTTGAACACAACATTATTAAGATAATCTTTGAAGTTTTTCCACTTAGGTCGCCTTCCTTCCCACTCAATATAATTAGATACCTTTTTCCCCAATTCACTTCACAGTTCCCTTCTAATGAGATAGAAATTTTCAGAGGCTGAAAGAGGGGTCAAAGCAGACCAGGGGTCATCCCAAAAATCAGTGTTAAGCACGTTGCCTATCCCTATTTTAACTCATCTATTAAGCACTCCTCTGATTTTAAGGAGGTTATTCCAGAACACCGAGCCATGAGGGAGCTCCTTCTTTCTCAAGAAGTAGCAAGCATCCTTATTGTTAAGGTATTTAGCTCTTAGAATAGTGGCCCAATCCTTTTCATTCTCCAACATATACCAACCCATTTTTGCCACTAGAGCCTTACTGAACGGTTTAAGCCTTTTGATACCCAACCCTCCTTTTTTCAGGACACAAACCTTCTCCCATTTTATAAAGGCCATTCTTTTCTTTTCCTACACTCCAGACCATAAAAATATTATTTGAATTGTTTCAATTCTCTTAGCAATATAGGTCAGAATGTTGAACATTGAGAGATAATATACAAGAATTTTCTGAAGAGAAGCTTTAAAAAACTGAATTTTTCTAGCTAAACTCAACAACTTTCCTTTCCAACTAGCCAACTTTTTTCTAGACTTTCTCCATAATGTAATTCTAGTAGTTACTGTTTGGATTTCAAGAGAAGAGAGGAAGGCCAAGATAGGTAGCGGGGAGTTTCACTTCTTGGTAACCGAAAATCCTCATCACTTTGTCTTTCACCGACTTACTAGTGTTGAGGAAATATATTTTGCTTTTTCGGTAATTTATACATTGCCTAGACAATTAAACATACTTCTCTAGAATAATCTTCCATTATTTAGCTTCAACAACTGATGCCTCCCCTAAAAGAATAGTATCATCAACAAATTGTTGATGAGAGGCTGGGGGGAGTGAAGAAGCAGCACAAAAACCCCTCAAGGATCTATTATTAAGATATTTTTGAATATTTTGGCCAAAATCTTCTGCCACAATAAAAAAAAGGTAGGGAGATAGAGGATCCCCCTGTCTCAACCCTCTACCAATAGAGAAATACCAATGGGATACACCATTAACCAAAACTGAATACTTAGGTGTAGTAACACAAAATTTTATCAAATTGAGGAATTTACCTTTGAAGCCAAAATTTTCCAAGACAACAAATAAAAATTTCAATGTGACTCTATCATAAGCTTTTGATATGTCTAGTTTCAACACCATACTTGGATTTTGTTGTACATAGTCCATAGAATGCATAATCTCATGAGTATAAATAGCTACATCCAAAATTTATCTTCCCTAAACAAAACCTTTTTGGTTAATAGCAATCATTTTCCCTAAAATCAGCTTTAGTCTATTAACAATAATTTTGGAGCAAATCTTATACATAGTGTTACATAAACTTATTAGTCTATAATCATTCATGGAAGCAACTTCAGTGGATTTAGGTATCAAAGCTAGGAAAGTGGCATTCATTTAATTCAAAAAATTTCTTGATCTAAAGAAATCTTTAACAACCATTAAGAGGTCTTCTAACACAATTTCCCAATACACTTGAAAGAAACTAGGAGGAAAACCATCTAGTCCCAGGGCCTTGTAGGCTCCAAAGGAGAAAACAACCATCTTCACCTCCTCCATAGTAATGCTCTTGGTTAAAAATTTAAGGTCTTCATCCATAACAACATTAGGAATAACCTGCAAAAACTCCTCCAAATCCACATTATTACTCCTGGAAGGCTCCTGATAATTTGAGAAAAAGGAAACAACCTCATTGGCTATTTCGTCCTCCATTTCTAGTATAGTTCCATTAGAGGTGACAAGGGATTTGATCATTTTTCTTCCTCTATGCCTCATAGTAGATTGGTGGAAAAACTTTGTATTTCTATCTCCTTCCTTAAGCCACTAAATCCTTGATTTCTTTTTCCAAAAAAATTCCTCACTTATTTTATGCCATTGAGCTCCCAGTTCTCTTTCTATTATACATATCTCCTCCTCACAGTTTCTAGCTTCCATTCGATCTTGAACCTCTTCAAGTTTCATAATCAGCTCTTTCTTAGTTCTAAAGATATTGCCAAAAGTATCCTTATTCCATCCCTTAACCTTTTCCTTTATTATTTTTAGCTTCTACATTACTCTGTACATCGGGGTGCCAGTACAAGGAGTATTCTAACAATCCTCCACAAGAGATTTAAAGTCCTAGTGAAGGGACCACATAATTTCATATCTAAAAGGGTAAGGTTTTTTCACCACTCTATCCTCCCAACTAAGAAGAAGAGCACTATGGTCTGAGCCTGTTCTCGGAAGTGTAGCAAGAGAAACATTTTGAAGCATACTCCAATTAGAGGCAATCAAGAATCTATCTAGTTTCACTTGGATAAGTTGATTACCCTATCTTCTGTTAGTCCAAGTAAAATGGGAACCCATAAGAGGAATATCAATAAGGCCCACAGAGTCTATGAAACTTGAAAGATCCATCATACTTTCTGAGAAGTCTATCAAGCCTCCTTTCTTCTTTGAGGGGAACAACGGATAATTGAAATCTCCTCCAAGCATCCAAAGCTCATCCTTATTATTAGTTATGATACCATTCAACAGGTTCCATAAATCCAGCCTTTCCAACCTAGAATTTG
>VDFB02123721.1:0-12022 GCA_007258455.2 Sequoia sempervirens | reverse complement strand
AACTTTATCTCTCTCCCACTCCCCCCTCTCTCTCTCTCTCAAGTATCTCCCTTCTACCCCCAGTCTCCCTTTCTCTCCCACCCCCTCCATATCTCTCTCTCAGGTCATAATTTAAAAAGAATATAATTTATATTTATATTAATATTCAATATTAATTTTTAATCGAGGGGGTTCGACCAAGCATTTTTAGAATGTTCAACCAAACCCCATTCAAATCTATTTTTTATTATATGTTAAATGGGTTCGGTCTAACACTAGTTCAGTCAAACCCCTATTTGACCAAACATTATTTTTTAATTCGACTGAACCAACTTATTTTCACCCACATCCTCTCAGGCACCAAAATTGCTCAGAATTTTGCACTTTGAAGCTTGATTTGAGAATGAAAATGGAGGAATCTTAGAAACCCAACTGGTATCAGGTTTCCCTCAAAACGAGCTATCCAACAAATATAAATTTAATATGTTTTGATTATATTATCTATTTGTTTTTTAAGTTTTATTAAATATAGGTTTTTCACCGAAAACAAAACTCTTTGTTTTGCACATGTGGAAAAATATAAGATTATCAAAAAAAAAATTGAAAAATATGAGTGCACTAGATATTGGAGTCCTTGATCCAACAAAAAATAAATAAAAAATTCGATACATAAAGTAAAAGTTATGCGTTATACGGTCGTGTTATGTCTAAATTTTAATTGATATGACTTTGAAACTTGATTAAAGAAAAAATATTCAATAAAAACTATCTAACCAAGTGGAAGCACTAGATATCAGAGTTACAAATCTAAATTCGAAAGAATTAGAATTTTATCTTTCAAGGAAAAAAAGTTATGCATTATACGGTGTGTGTCACTTTTTAAAAATGTTATTTTTTGAAAAAAACCAATTTTCATGGGAGATGGAAAAAGAATTGCAATATTATTCCAAAAATTTTGAAAAAAATATTTTTAGAATCTACAGACAAAATGTGACAAGACTCTAGTTTTCATCATCTTCAAATTCCTCACAGTTTAATCACTATAGATGCCCGAATGTGAAGATTTAGTTAAAAAAAAAAAAAATCAGTGTCTAGTTTGGCCAAAAATTGTAAACCACTATTGTGGGATCACCCTTCAAAAATAAAATATGAAGTTTAAATCATTATAATTATAATTTTTGTATAATCTAAAAAAACTACCTAGTCCATTGCATAGAGTTCTTAATCATCTTTCGAATTCCTATAAAAAAATAAAATTTTGATAAGAAACACAAAAGTTATGCCCATTTTACTAGAGATGGATTTTTGGGTTTTTCAAAACAAATATCTATTTTTCAATAATAGATATCCATTTTTTCAAAATGGATTTTTTTTTTGAAGACATAGAAACATGTACCCATTTCTAAAAAATAAATATCCATTTTGTTTTTCAAAATGGATATCCATTTTGAAGACATAAAAATGGGTACCCCTTTCTAAAAAATGGATATCCATTTTGAAGATACAAAAATGGGTACCCATTTCTAAAATGTGGATATCCACTTTGTTTTTCAAAATGAATATCTGATTTGAAGACATTAAAATGAATATCTATTTTTTTCACATAATTTTTTTCCCTCTATTTCTCCTCAAGATTGCTTTAGGATTTGGCTTGGGGATGCCAAACCTAAAAAGTCAACTATGCCAACATTCTTAGAGGTTTCATCCTCTTTTCAAGACTTCACCCTTCGTGTTGATGAATTTTTTATCTAAATTTGATGAAACAGAAAGGTTTTATTCAGTAAATTTTCAGCATTCTACCAATATGAGATATATTTTATTTTGAATTTAATAGATAATTATTATTGATTTTCTACATGCACTTGTGTAAAGTCCTAATTGATAGGTTGATTGAAAAACATCTATAACTTTTAAATGGCTACACATTTTTGAATTTGAAAGATACATCACACTCTATGTTTGACAAACTATATCTTAAAAAAAAATCATAAATTTTTTACCAAGTTAGGGTGGTCAGACAAATGGTTTATAATTTTTTTTAAAATTCCTACTAAAAACTTCATAACTAATTATTTGCTTGCAAAAAAATTACAAAAAAGTATGTCACACTTAGGCATAGTCCTCTACAAGTATATTGAAAAGTTCAAATTTTTTTTTTTTTTTTTTATACTTAGGGTGGTTGGACAATCGCCTGCTTTTTTTTCCAAAATTTAAACTACTATTGCATTGAAATTTAAAATTTTCACAAATTAAAATTACTTTTGTTTCCAAAAATTCCTAGTATCCTACTAACTACATTCAATTTTCTACAAATCCTATTCCTACATATTTTCCAAATTATGTTAATAACCTATTGAAATTCTTACATAAATTTTCTTAAGTATGATTTTTTGTATTTTCATTGCCACTTAAGGGCCCTATTTGGCCCATCATGATCTTGCATTGACCCATACTTTAGCCAAGCTAGAACTTTGTTTTCTCTCTATCTCCTTACATTTCTATCCTGATAATTTCTTTAGCTACACCAAGATCTTAGTTCAAAAATTAGTCATATTCCTTTACCAATAAATAACATATTGATATCAACATATAATACGATAAACATGAAATGAATACCATCAAATTTATAATAAACACAATGATTTGATATAGAACAATCAAATCCCAAACTAAATACATATGTATCAAACTTCTAGTAGGATGTATGCTAAGAAATATGTATCTCACACCTAATTTTGGTAGAGATTTACTATTTAATAATATACATTATAAACCATGCCATGCAATTATGAAAATTGTTAATAATTAATTTTTTTTTTAAAAAAATACAAGGTCGAGAAACTTAAAATTTTAATATTTTCTCACTTGTTGAATACGTTTCAAGAGTCAAGGGAACCATACCATCATAAAATCAACTACTAGAGGTCAAGAGGCCCATAAAATCTTAACGCCATTTGAACTTCTCTATGCTCATAGGTTGAGTAAATGAATATGCAACATTCATCAAAGTGTCTTCCTTAACAAGCTTCACCTTACTATCTTCAATCATATCTCTCAGAAATGATATTGTACATTAATATGATCGTCCCTACCATGAAATGTCAAGTTATTAGTTAGGAAAACAATTCTTTAATTATTACAATGAACTACATTCAACCATATTTTAATCCAATATTTGAACACAATCTGTTAAGTTAAATGGATAATTTCGGAAAAACATGATTAGATTCCATATACTCAACCTCAGTAGTGGAAAAAACAACCATATCCTATCACTTATTCATCCAACTAATTGAACCACTAAATACAATTAACACATAAACAATGGTGGATCTTTTTAAATATCAATATCAACTACCCACTCTGAATCTACACAAACACAAATATCAAAAGAATGTCCATATCTTATCAAATTACCATGATAAAATAAGGAATACTCTAAGGTAACCCAAAAATATCTAAGGATTGTTTTAACTACATTCTATTTAACTCTCAACTAGGGTAAGACATATATTTAAAAATAATTCCCATTACTTAATTTATAGTCTAATGCAAACCATAATATACATCAAAATTTACACTACACTCTAGTATGTCACTATTCTCATATATTCCATCTTTGATGGGGATGTATGACATTGTGAAGCATATAAATTCATTTCAAATATAAAAGGAACACATAATGGTGTACAATCCTATATGTTAAACCTTTGTAAAGTTGAATTGGCATACCTACTGTAGCCAAGCCACAAATTTGTTTTCTCTATATCTCTTTTGATTTCTATCCCAATAATGTCTTTAGCTACACCAACATTTATCATTTCAAATTTAGCTGTAAGTTGAGATTTTACTTCAACAATCAAGCATTTTGCTTTACCACAATATAACATATCATCAACATAAAATACAGTAAATCTTAAATGATCACCATTAAATTCATAATAAACACAATGATTTGATTTAAAACAATCAAATCCTAAAATCAACATATATATCAAAATTTTAGTAGGAAATCCTAAAACATTTTTTGATACCATAAAATATAATTTATTCAATTTACAAATCAAATTACTTTTATCTTTCACCACATAGTGTTTTTACTATGTCATATAAATATCCTCCTCCAAATTTCCATGAATCAACCTCATTTTCACATCTATTGTCTCAACATCTAGCTCATAAGATGAAAGAAAAGAGATAAATATTCTAATGGATGTCATTTTTGCAATAGGAGAAGGATAAAAGTATAAATTTGTGTCACATTTTTGCCAACTTATCAGCACAAGTGAATTTAAGTATCTCTAACTAAAAACCAATTTTGGTAAAAAATATGATCTAGTAAGATTCATTCTAACTAAGTTAGTTATGTTCACAACTTTTCCAACTAAAATTGTTGGCTAAATACATATCTAGCACCACTTCGAGGGAAATTTACAAAAAAAATTTATAAAATTATTTAAAAAAATTGATGTTTCAACAACTCCTACTCATGTAAATATTTTTTTTTTAAATATAAAAATAACATTTCTTAGATCCATAAGTGTAGTTTAAAAAATATATATTTTTTAATTATTTATATTTAATTTTTTATTTATACTAAAAGTAGGTATTCAACACAAAAATATTATGGCTCAACCAAAGGTAACCCGGGTTGAGCTGTTGAGGGTGGTGAAATCAGAGATCACCATGGGAAAATGATGTTGGTATGTGTGGTGAATTTGGGAGTTAAGAATTCAAGTTTTGCTAAGGTGGTAGTTTCCTACCATGGTATCTATATAGCAAGAACGTGGGTATTTCCAACCTGGAAATAGAAGGTGATTCTAGAAATACCATAATTATGCTTAGTGGGATGGGAAATATTTCTTGGTCTCTCTAGGACCCCATCATACTAGCTTGTAATATCAAAATGAATTTTGATAATTGCAGATCTAATCACATGTTATGTGTGGGGAATAAAGTTGTGGGTGCCTTCGCTAACTTGCGAGCCTTCACTCTTGAAGTGACTATATGGGATAACATTTCTTGTATCCCTAAACATGTACGTGATTTTCTTTCTAATGATTGAAAAGTACTTCAACCTTGAGCTTAAGTTGGATTCCTAGTTAGCTCCTTTGGACAACTGGCATGGATTGAATTTATGGCATTTTGTCTCTCTCAGCCAATCTTTTCATGTAAGCCTTCTTATCTTTGGCTTACGTATTATTCTAGGTGTTTCTACAAAGTTTTGAGATTTTCTTTGTTCGGTGTGAATTATACTATGGGAGGAAATCTTGTTCAAGATGGACCCACCTCTTGCAAGGTGTGAAAAAATGACAAGGATGTTTGGACCTTCCTCTAGTGAGGCAAGATGGCCTTGTATGTTGAAGGTATGATGGGGCACGGCCCCAATCTTTTGATGGAGTTTTCTAACTCCTTGAATGAGGGCATTGTCGCCATTAGTGGGAACTTCTTCCACATCAATGTGGGGCTCATTTTCGAAGTCACTAGGATTTTCTTGGATAAGGCCTATATTCCTCAAAAGTCAAAGGGTCACTATCAGAAAGATATGTAGAGGTTCCTTAAGAAGGGTGAAAAATTCAATCATTTGCAAAATGGGTTTTGTAGAGAAGACCTTCTAGGGGTGTGGAGCAAGTTGGCAGAGGTCTTAATGAGGTATACATTGCTTTGGAGGGCTAGTTCAGACATTTCTATACCCATCTCTTCCATAGGCTGAACCATTTTCTTTATAATGTTAAGATGAATTTTTCTTTCTGGATTATGTCCTTGTTGGATCAGTCTATTAAGGTTGTGCAAGTTAAAAGAAAAAACCTTTCTATTCACCAGGGGTTAATCTTTCATTTATGTCACTTCCAGGCCACTCTAACCTCTTCCCCAACCTTTGTAAAAAAATTCCCTTGTCATTATTAACCCTACTAATTTTTTGGAGGATCCTCTTTCCATTTCTAGCTCTATGTTGACTCCACCCTCCACTCATCATTTTACCAGGGTGAGAGGTAAAACCCCTGCCACTAAGGAACCCTCTCTCAACCCTAAAAAAAATTGTTTGTTGACCCTACCCCTATATTCACCTTTCATTCTAGTATAAAGGACTTGGATGATGAGTTTTTTAAACTCACACCTATTAATTCCCCCACTAGTTCCCCTGGCCATGATGATGTTTTTGAGGTTTCCCCTATTAATCCCCCCATTCCTCAAAGATCCCCTAACATTTTTGTTAATCTAGCGAGCACTAGATAAAAGAATCTATATCGAGATGGTATAATTTTTTTCCATTTTAATTAAAATAAGAAAGTTGATGTCAAATGGAAAGAATTGTGTTTTAATACACACACTTTTTAATATTTATTTAAAAACACATTTATCAAAATTGGAAAGAAATACATCCATCGACTAAAATTTCAAGTTATAAATAGATAAAAAAAAAAATTGAAGGAAAAAACTAAATTTTATGATATAGAGATTGATGTCTCATGTAACTTCAATTTTTAGCATTTTATCAACAACTAAATTATAGTGTCAATTCATAAAAAACTATATTCAAATAATTTTTTATCTTTTCAAAAAAAATACAAACATAAAATATACTAAAAAATACACATTTTACTAGTTTACATCATTTCAAAATTCAAAACATATATGCCACTTTTTAGTGATTCATGTTTAAAATTTGGATCAATATGGGTTGTTTCCTCTATAAGAGTATGAAACAACTTTGTACTTTTACCCAAAAAATATAACATCATAATCAACATCCTCAAATTGAGAGTAACCTTTCACAACCAATCATGCTTTATAATTCTCAATACCTTTATCTAAAACAATTTTTTCTTGAACATACATTTGCAACCAGCAAGTTTTCATCCTTTAGGCAATGATACTAGATCCTATGTATCATTCTTTAATAATGCTTCCATTTCTTCATCCATGGCTATTTTCTAGGAATTTTGATCATTCATACCTAATGCTTCTTTTATAGATCTCAATTCATCCATATCAATATTCAAAGAAAAAATATATATCCCCAATCATTAGGAGAATACCTATACCTTTTAGGTGGTTGCCTATGTGTTGTAAACCTTTGAACACACTAAGTTGGAGGTTATTCTTTTTCTAAAGATTTATATTTTGATAGACTCTCCTCATGCTTTTTTTCTATCTTGGGGCCTCAATTCAACTTTCTTAGGCATATAAGGAAGTTGAATCTCATTATTTTTTTCACTTTTTTCTAGATACAACATAATAGAAGAAGGCTTAGTTTATCTAAATATGACTCTTCTATTATATTACCTTTTGTGCAATGAGATCCCAAAGTTGTATCATTTTTTACCATAATTGTAATGAATGAAGAAATATGTCATAGCATTGTTATCCAACTGTGGTACATGTGCATGTCTCACAACCGAAAAATCATAGATGTACCAATGACGAATTGTGACCCAACCACACCTCCATAGGTATTTTATCAAGAAGAGTTCATGTAAGAGGCATATTAATCAAGGGTATGTGTAGGATCATCATGGAAAAAATAGGCCCTTAAGTGGCGAAAAATTTAGAAAAATCAGAGTTAGGCAACTTGAAGTAAAAATTTGAATAAGTTATATATATTATTTCAAAAATATGTAAGAATATAATTTGTAGAAAATTGAATTTAGTTTGTAAACTACTAGGTTTATTTTTTTTAAAAATATCTATTTGGTGAAAATTTGAAACTTCATTGCAATAGTACTTAAATTTGAGGGAAAAAATAAGAAGTAGGTGTTTGTCTGACCACCCTAACTGCAATAAAATGATAATATATTTTTATAAGATTTTACACATAAGTAGAGGACTCATGTCCTGATGTGATGGATATTTTTGTAATTTTTTTCCAAATGAATAATTAATTATGAATTTTTATTACAACTTTTTAAAAAATAAAAACTTGTATGTCTGACCACCTTAACTTGGTGAAAACTTCATGAAATTCATTTTTTTTAAAATCCTATAGTATGTGAAGCATAGAATATGACGCATGTTTTGAATTCAAAAAATGTGATACCATTTGAAAGCTATAAATGTTTTTCAATCAACCTATCAATCACGACTTTAGTCGTAATTCAAATAGAAAATGAATAATAATTATTTATTAAAGTCAAAGTAAAGCACAATTTATATTGGTGGAAAGCTGATAATCTCCTTTAAAATCTCTTTTCCTTTCATCAATTTTGGGTAAAAAAAAGGTCATCAGCCACATACCCTACACATAGCCATCATATCACCACGTTTTGGCCCATCATGATCCTACACATACCCTCAAGTAGCAAGCAATGATTACAATTTTAGTCCAATTATTTTCTATTACAAAACCACTGAGAATATTCCTAGTTTTCTCCATTGGTTCATTCTTTCTACAACTACATTCTACTATGAAAAATACAAAGTTATCTTCTATCTCTAAGTATCAAAATTTTACAAAATCTATCAAAACTCTTAGAAAATGTCACTACCATTATTTATCCTCAAATATTTAATTTTACTTCTAATTTTTAACTCAACCTTTGCTTTAAATTCTATAAATTAACTAAAAATATAGAATTGATCCTTAAAAAATAAACTCATGTCCTTTTACTATAATCATCAATAAATAAAACATAATATGTGGATTCTACAATCAAAGGAAAATCAATAGAACTAAACTCATCAAAATGAATAAGATCCAAAACACCACTAGACTTTTGAAAATTTAAATAAAATTGAATGTAGCTTTGTTTTCCATAATGCATTGTTCACAAAAATTAAAATAAAGATTACAATTAGGTCACCCTTCAACAAGGTTTTTATTTTTCAAGGTCGTTAAACCCTTGTTTCTAATGTGACATAATCTCAGGTGTCATAATATATTCTTCTCTATATATAGTTTGATTTAGAAGAAAGAGCACCTTTAAGTACCCAAAAGCCACAAGCATTCATTGAAGAGGAAACCAACCTTTTTTCCAATGAAGAAGTCGCATACTTGTTTTTCACAAAAGTAACATTATATTCAATATTGCATGCATCAAGATTATAAAATATTATATGCTTGACACCTCTAAAAATTACCATAGTACCTTTAACCATCTTCCAATTTGTATAAAAAAAATACTATTTGCACAATTGCATCTATTAGTTTGCTCATAGATAATAAAATTCATGCTAACCTAGGGATATGCAAAACATGGTTAATCATTTCTATTAGACTATCACATGAAAAAACTTAATTTTAACATTATTGCAACCAATAATATTTAAAAAAGAACCGTCACCCAAATACATTGTGTCTCCATTAAATTATTTATATTTAGAAAATCAACCTCTATTAGAGATCATGTGAAAAGATGCACTCCACTTAATTAGCTATGAATCATTACCTATATGTGTATCCAAAGTTGCAATGAACACATTACAAAAATAAACCTTTAATTATTTAATATATAAATAGAATAATTGTAAAGTAAAATAAAATAAAGTTTAAATAAATAAAATAAAATAAATTTGATGTAAATAAAAATATTTTTCAAATAAAGCAAAGAATGTAAATAAAATAAAATATTTATTTGTTGTTCATGGAATAGTGTGTTGATTAAAGTGTGGCATTGTTTTTGTTGTTAGCAAGGTTCAAACTTCTATTGGGTTATTTGAATCTTCATGTTGAAATTTGTTGGCATTTAATTTATTGACCCTATGTTCCAAACCTTAATAGATCGATGTGTGTGTACACTTTGTGCCCTTAAATTTGTTTTTGTTTTAAGGAAAACCAGGTTTTGAAGGGACCCCAAAACGCTTTACAAAGGAAAAAAGCTACAAGAAAGACTAAACCTATAGAACCCACAACCCAGAAAAACCAAAATGTTGACAACAAAAAATAACAATGAGACCCGTCAGCAACCCTCAAGCAAAACATCAACAACAAGGTTGATCAAGAAAAAGAAACAAGATATCTACAACATTTTTTCCAGAAAATTAGCTGAGGCCAAATTTTCCCCAATGACCCCCTCGTGCATCTCCATAACATCCTTGAGCTCAACAAACAAAATAGCAGCCCACTTCTTGGTCTTGCTCCTCATTCTCAAACACGGGCCATCATCCACATCCTTTTCCATAACTAGAGCAGGATCCTCAGTCTTCTCCACTAGATTTGAGCAATTCATATCCTCGATAGCCTTCTCAATATCACCCAGCTCCAGGGGTTTACCAGTCCATTTCAAGGATTTCTCATTTAAAATAAAGAGGCCCTTAGCAGTAGATTTCAAGGAATTAATTCTAATGTTCACCACAGTCTTCAAATCATCAGACAAATTGCTAATTTTGTCCTTTATGTTAACAAATCTCTCCTCAAAAGTCTTATGGACTGCCAATTCAATGGAAGAAATACTCTCCTCCTGAGTATTACCGAGGCGATCAATGTCCACAACAAGTTTATCAAGAATAACATTCATGGTTTTGACCTTACCTTTAATCTCCCATTCCTTCTAGTTACTATGCACCAGCGCCACACAAACATCTTGCCAATTGTTCACCTGGACATTGAGCTCCTTAACTTCCGAGAAAATCCATTTAACTAGTGAAAGCAAGTTGTGAGTTCCATCCTCAGCCATCCTACAGAACATGCCCTTGTTAACCTCATCCCAATTAACAAGAGGTGCAACTTTAGAATCAATATTCTGAAAAAGGTTCTCCCAAGGCTCCTCTTTATCCTCCTTTTCTTCCTCAACAAGGGAATCCTCCACTTCAATCAACTCAACTTTAACCCAATGCTTATCTAACATATTTTCCAAGTCTTCCAAGACTTCCAGTTGCTTCGCCTTCACATCACTTCGTTTAACTTGTATAGTGCCAATAGGAGAGTCTAAAGAAACCCAGTTATGGTCAACCCCCTTTGAACACTTGAAACCATCAATCTCCTAAACATTAGTCTCCATAGGCTACACGGACCCAAGGAGGTCTTTATCAACACCATGACTATCCTCCATAGAAGGGGAGCTCTCCACAACACCCAACTTACTAGGGCCCAAAGAATGTTTTTCACCAAAAATAGGGGACTCCTCCACAACTTTAGACTCCACAACTTTAGACAACTCCAACTTCCTCTTGATAGAAGACTTCTCTTTCCTAGGGCACTTTTTTTTCCCCTTCACACTCTTCTTCCCAGACAAAACTACTACTTCCTTCAACTCAATATCCATTTCATATTCCTTGGACCAAGATTCAGAAGCTTCAAAACCCTCCTTAGACTCACCATCATCCACTGACATCTCCTCAAAATCCTCATCCTCGTCCTCAAAATTCCCTTCCCATTCCATCGTAGAATGACCAGTCTCATAGTCAGAATTTTTAACATCCTTCTTGCGGTTTAGATTCTTAGGAGAAACAGGGATCAACTTCATCTTTATGTGATCAAACATGATATTCATAAGGACTTCATGGAGAGTAGCCTTCTTGGGGTTCTTCCGATGATGCTCAATACTATTCTCCATCGACAACAAAAGATAAAAAGGAAGCAAAACCAACACCTTGTGGTGGAAACAATTCAAAAGCATGAAATGGTAGCTATAAATGACAAAAAACCTACCCTCCAACGTGAAGTAATGCATAATTTCTAGAGCTAGATCCCTCCAAAGCGACTTGAGAGACTTACGAGCATACCCACCACTACCAACTTCCTTGAGCTTCTTCTTCTCATCCTATTTAAAGAAATTAGCAAAGGCTTTCTTAGCAGCACCTCTGTCTCTATAGAATTTCCTTCCAGTGGAAGGAAGACTAGCCACCTCTGCAACGAAATCCTCATTAATATTAAACTCCATTCCTTTGTAACACAGAATCCTACTACTCCACCCTATTGGAAGACTGAAATCACTGGGAGGGGGGTGAATCAATGATTTATAAAAGTCACAAACTTTTTCAAAACCAAGAGTTTAAGTTTGCTTTTGAACCAAGAGGATAAATGATAGTATGTGAAGCAAACTTGACTTTTAAATCAAAACATCAAATGACAGTTCAAAGAATAAATTTGACTTGTGCATGAACA
>VDFB02123720.1:0-38340 GCA_007258455.2 Sequoia sempervirens | reverse complement strand
ACATGTTATAGTATGGTGTTTTGACACCTGGATTTGTGAACAAAGATTTAATGACCGTTGTGTGTCGTTTGGTATTATATGTTGATTCTTGTGCACCTTGTTTACCTTAGTTGGGGAACTTAGATTCCTTATGTTATCTTTAGGGGAGTGGCTCTATGTGAGGGCCAGCACACAAAGTGGTGCCTGGGTAACTCATGGAGAGTTAGTAAGTCAGTGGAAACTAAAACAAAACATTAGTTAGCTTAAAATCTTTAATTAGAATAATATGCCTCGCTTATAGACTCGAGAGCTAGTTCAGTCTTGAGATTAAGTTGAGAAGACTTGGAATGGCAAATCGATATCTTGTTACTTTAAAAGATATTCAATTTTCGCAACAGTTTGCATATGGGGTGAGGTTTCGTAAGAGGTTACCAGGGTAACCCAAGTTGGGGGCCGAAACCTAGGAAGAAACACTAGGGTAACCTATGCAACATTGTGATGACAATCCACCTAAAATAACAGTTTACCGTGTGAACTCAGTATGTTTGATTATCCTGAATCTGGAAGCAATGTAACCATCAGTTTATTATGTACTTGTGTCTAGGGTGAATAGGTTATGTCTAGGTAACCTTATTACTATCTCCTAGCAGGGGGGTGGACCTACGGGTACCACATGGTTGGGTGGAACATGCACCTTACTCTGTTGGGTCCCCAGTTTATGATCATGGCAACGAGAGCTTAATGGATGGAGAGCTCGTATTTGGATATATATGTACTTCCTTTATTGTATCATTGGAAATCTTGTATTTGAAACATCCCTCAATTGTTATGAGGTGAACATTCGTAAAATGTAATTGTAAACTATTATTTGATCTACCTCATTTAAAGAATGAGTATTGTAATGTCATTTCAAATGCAATATAAGAATCTTATTTGTACTTTATACTATCATGATAGAAATTCAAATGTTATGCAATGTTTACTTTTAAGTTTATGTTAACTATATTCATGCAATGCTAAATACTAAAGTCGTCTATGGGATTCTCAAGTAGTGTGACGTCGTGTAACTTAGAGAATGTATGCAACTAATTAAGTTAATATTAATAATTTAAAAAAAAAAATTATTACACTTTCGTAGACAATGCAACATTCCTTAGGTTATAAGACAGGGCATTATAGATTGGTATCAGAGCCAAGGTTCTAACACTGGATGCTCTGGGTAATCACGAGCCCATTAGGGTGACCTAGTACGTAGTGTCGCTATCTGTTAGCCTTGGTTGATTAGTATCTGAGAATCATTATTGTTTATGTGTAGGATCATGCCTAGGCGACATGGTAGAGGTCGTGGTAGAGGTCGAGGTGGAGGCTAAGGGCCAATCCCTCAGGTTACTCCCCCTTTGAGTCCTCATCAGAGTGATCACGCAGAGTAGTTGGATCAGTGGAATGAGGGACAGATTTCAGAACAGTCAAGAGTAGAGGGATCACAGTTGCGTCCTTTATTAGAGGAGGTCCTAGCTCGACTTGTACCTAGACAGGAAGTTGATCAGGAAGTAGTTAGAGAGCGTGATAGATCTCCAAGGAGAGTAGATGATACAGTGCATCAGGATGCTATTACTGCAGGACACATGCAGGATTTATTGAGGGCACGCCCTCCTACTTTTGATGGTACAGGAGGTGGTTTAGAGGCAGAGACCTGGCTATTGGACTTGGGTAGATGTTTCGATGTGCACCCATATGGTAGCAATACCCAAGCGAGATGCGCTATCATGCATCTGAGAGGATTCGCCTCTACTTGGTAGCGCTTGGAGGAGAAAAAGCTCCACTTAGATATTGGGTCAGTGTCTTGGAAGATGTTCCTGGAGAGGTTTAGAGCACGGTTCCTATCGGAACACTGGAGGCAATGACGAGCTGACGAGTTTCATGATTTACGTTAGTTGGCTCTATCTGTGGAGCAATATGAATGTAGATTCTATGAGCTCAAGTAGTATGCAGATGTTAAAGATGATGAGTCTATGTTGGTTCAGCACTTCATCAGGGGCTTAAACACCCGCATTAGTGGTGGAGTCAAAGTCTTTGAGCCAAAGACTATGGAAGTTGTTGTGGAGAAGGCTCGTATAGTGGAAGAGAATCTTGTTATGGTGTTAGGTGGTCACACAGGAGTACAGATAAGCAGTGCTCCTGCAGTAGGTTTTAGTCCACGGGGTGGACAGGTGTAGACAGGGGGTTCCTCTAGGAACCAACAGACACCCTCTAAGGGTGGGTAGCAGTAGAAGCAACAGCGTACACCTCAAAAAAATAATAATCCACAACCACAGCAAGGTAATAGCTCGCAGTCATGAAATAATCGCAACTAGTGGCACAACAAGCGCAATAGACAGGATCAGCCTATTCAGAGTACACAGTCTACTGTCAGTAGAGGTAGTTTCCAGCAATCCAATGCACCTTCAGGTGGCAGAGGATTCGGTAGAGGCACTGGTTGTTACTCGTGTGGTCAGCAGGGACACATTGCTAGGCAGTGTCTGATGAGAGGTTCTTCAGGTTTTGGGCCTTGACCTATAGTTTTAGAGCCTACAGTGGGTGATGCAAGATGATCACATATAGTTTATGCTGCAGTTAATGACCACCAAGATGATCACCAAAACACAATGGTCAAGACTTCAGGTAAGTTACATGGTGTTAGTGTTTCCATTCTTTTTGATTCTGGAGGTACCGACTCCTTTATTTCACCTACCATCATTGAGTGATGTGGTCTTGTGGTGGTAAAGCAAAGCGGTAAGTGGCAGGTAGAATTCACCTCTGGGGTGAAAGTAGCGGTAGAGAACTTAGTACATAATTGTGAACTTAAAATTGGTATGTTAACTACTTTAGTGGATTTACATGTTACACCTTTAGGATAGTATGACATAGTTTTAGGTATGGATTGGTTAGCATCTCATCATGCTATGATTGACTGTTGACTTAAGACAGTTAGTTTCATTAATGATTTAGGTGTGAAAGTGGAAATCATAGGTATACAAAGACCTATCTCTTTGCGGATGATATCTGCTATGCAATTAAAGAGATGTCTTCATCAGGGTTGTAAACTATTTGCAACAACAGTTATTGATTTGGAAGAAGGTGAGAGTCGAAAGATATCTCTTGATGATCATCTTATTCTTAGGGAATTTGCTGACATGTTTCCTGATGATATACCTGGAATGCCACCAAAGAGGGATATTGATTTTAGAGTTGACCTAGTTCCTGGAGCTGAGCCTATTTCTCGAGCTCCATATAGAATGACTACTCAGGAGTTAGAGGAGCTTCATATCCAGTTAGAGGAACTTCGTATCTAGTTAGAGGAACTATTAGAAAAAGGTTTTATTCATCCTAGTGTTTCTCCTTGGGGAGAACCTGTCATCTTCATAAAGAAGAAGGATGGGTCACTTAGACTATGCATTGACTATCGTCAATTGAACAAGGTTACAATTAAGAATCGCTATCCTTTGCCTAGAATCGATGATCTTTTTGATCAGATCAAGGGATCTAATGTGTTCTCTAAAATTGATTTGAAATATAGTTACCATCAATTGTGAATTGCAGAAGCAGACATTCATAAAACTGCATTCTGAACTCGTTATGGGCACTACGAATTCACAGTAGTACCGTTTGGGTTAACGAACGCACAATCAGTATTTATGAGTTTAATGAATGGTGTTTTTCATACATACCTTGATCGCTTTGTCCTTGTATTTCTTGATGATATTCTGAACTATTCAAGAAACATGAAGGAATATGAAGAGCACTTGAGACAGGTATTGCAATGTTTAAGGGAAAATCAATTGTATGCGAACATGAAGAAGTGTGACTTCTTTCAAACTGAGGTGAAATACCTTGGACACGTGAATTCTGGAAAAGGTATTGTTGTGGATCCTTCAAAGATTCAAGCTATTGTTGATTGGCCCATGCCTACTAATGTAGGTGAAGTTCGTAGTTTTATGGGTCTAGCTGGTTACTATAGACGGTTTGTTCAGGGATTTTCTAGTATTGGTCATCCTATTACTTCTTTTCAAAGAAAAGGGAAGAAGTTTGTTTGGACAGAGCAGTGTCAGCTAGCTTTTTAGACACTTAAAGAGAAGTTGACTAATGTGCCTATATTGATTGTTCCTGATCCTACTAAGGATTTTGTAGTTTGCACGGATGCATCCCTAGAGGGTTTGGGAGCAGTTTTGATGCAAGATGGGCGTGTGATTGCTTATGAGTCTCATAAACTCAAGGATCACGAATTAAACTATCCCACTCATGATTTATAACTTGCTACAGTAGTGCATGCATTAGTTTGATGGAGGAATTTCTTATTGGGTCACCGTTTCGAACTTCATGCTGATCACCGTAGTCTACAATACATTTTTACACAACCTAATTTGAATGCTAGACAAAGACGGTGGATGGAGTTCTTGTGTGAATACGATTTTGAAGTGAAATATGTTCAAGGAAAAGAGAACATAGTGGCTGACACTCTTAGTCGTCGTCAAATGAGATATCTGCTACTACTCTTGAAGTAGATTTGAGAGGTCAAATATTAGCAGCACTTCCTACTGATAGATTGTATCAGGAAGTAAAGTCAGAGATTGAATCTAGTAGACCTTTAGAAGGTCGATTTGTAGGGTATATCCTTGAACCAGATGGTATATTATGGCATTTAGGTCGTATCTATGTACCACATTTTGAGGGTCTTCGTACATTAATTATGACTGAAGCACATTGAGCTCCAAACTTAGCTCATCGAGGTGTTAAGAAAATGCATGTGAATCTTCTGCAATTGTATTTTTGGCCTGGTATGAAACATGATATTGTTGACTATGTATTGAGATGTCTAGAGTGCCAGCGAGTCAAAGCTGAGCATCAACATCCCGCTGGATTATTACAGCCACATCTCATTCTCAAATGGATTATATCTATAGATTTTATTGTTGGATTACCTACATCATCACGTCGACATGATGCCATTATGGTAACTGTTGATAGATTGACTAAGGTAACTCATTTTTCACCAATACGATCATCTTACAATGCTTCATCCGTAGCTAGGATATTCATGGAGGATATAGTTAGATTGCATAGGATTCCTCATAGGATTATATTGGATAGAGATCCCGTATTTACTTCAGCTTTATGGACTTCATTACAACATGCTCTAGGTACACAGTTGAACTTTAGTTCAGTGTATCATCCTCAAACCGATGGAAAAAAAGAGAGAGTTAATCAAATATTAGAGGATATGCTTAGAATGTATGTAATGGACCAACAATCACGTTGGGAGGATTATTTGTACTTGGTAGAATTTTCTTACAATAATGGATATCAGAGTTCCATAGGCATATCACCATTTCAGGAATTATACAAACGTCCTTGTCAAACTCCATTAAGTTGGGATCGACTAGAGGATAGAGTGTTACTTGGTCCTGAGATGATTCGAAACATGGAGCAACAGGTTGACCGTATTAGAGAACATTTGATAGCAGCACAGGATAGGCAAAAGAAGTATGCTGATGCGCATAGAATAGACCGACAATTTGTAGTTGGTGATAGAGTGTTTCTTTGAGTGTGACCGCGAAAGAGTCCAATCCGTTATGGAAAAGGCTCTAAGCTTGTGCCTCGTTTCGTTGGGCCATTTGAGATCCTAGAGAGGATTGGTCCTGTCGCGTATCGACTCACCTTATCGCCCAGTTTGTCACGTATTCATGATGTTTTCCATGTATCAGTACTTAGACCATATCATCCCAACATTTCTCATGTACTTGATTGGAATGTGTTACAGGTAGAGGATGGACAGCTGGCTTTGGAGCCCGTGACCATTCTATAGCACCAGACACTCAGTCTTAGGGGTCGAGACGTTGATCAAGTGAGGGTCCAATGGGATCCTATCCATGAGGCTTTTGCTACTTGGGAGGATGCGACACACATGAGGGAACTTTATCCCTATCTGTTCGCAGGCTTTCAGGAGCAAGCCTGATCCTAGGGGGGAGGATGTAGTACCCCTCCATTCTTCTTGTGTTTACTGTTAGCATGTTTTCACACTATTAGACTTTGGTGCTTTGTTTTGGATATTTTGATCACTGACTTTAGAGCGACAGTGGATTCGTTTTGTGATATGATAAACATTGTATGGTGATAATTAATTTCTGACATGCTTTGTAATAGCGTAGATGCTTCCTTCAGATGTTATTGCTATATATATGTTTATGGTAGATTTTATTTGTCAATATGATGTGATGTGTATTGGTGTGGAGAATGGAGTTGCATCACTCGCTTGCGAGTGCCTTGTGATTTTCGTGATTTTCTCCGCACGGTGTGTTTATATAATGGATTATATATATATGCATGTTATTTGTTTGGTTGCAGGATTATAGGTACATGACATCGACTCGACCTGGTTACTCAGGTCTAAGCGTGTTAAGACTCAACGGAAATGTTGATTGGGAGGTAGTAACAAGGTTTATCCTAGTCTAGTCTTAAATCCAGTCACAGTATATTGTCAGTTTTAGTCTGGAGTCTTTGGTGGCCTTGTTTGTGTATGATTGGATTAATTATTTTGAAAGGAAAATTTGGTTAATTTAATGATAGACTAATATTCTTTTATTTACTATTTATTTAAATTAATTTTAAATGTTGACAATAAAGTTTTACATTTTATTTAATTAATTAATTAGTTTGCTTGGTTAAGTAATTTGATCATTGAGATTAAAATTGTTTCATTAAATAAATTAATTAATTAAATTAAAGTTGCTTTAATTGTGTGAATAGATTTAAATTTAAAATTAATTGCTATGTGAGAAATGGTATTTTATTTGTTAAATAAATAAATAAAATAAAGAAAAGAAAATTGAAAATTGAAATTTGAATTCTTTAATTTTTTTAATAAGTATGCAAATCTTGAAAAAGAAGAAATAAAGATTTACCGGTAAGTTGTTAGAAGATATTTTCTTCTCAATATGTGTGGTAGTTAAATTTATTGTTTCTTGTTGAGGATTCTCTCGGAGGTTATCTGGGATTTTGGGAAAACAGAAAAATCACTTCACGGGAAATGAAAAGAACAGGGTTCTTGCAAAAAAAAGATTGATTTGTGTAAATTTGTGAATTTTGCTTTGGATTTGCTGTATATTTTTGGAAGATCTCTTTGGGTTGGTTTTAGCATCTTTCTGGATTTTGTGTTCTGGAGAAGCTTTGGAGGATTGCACGCAACAGGCAGCAAAGATTCTCCCCTACAGACAAATTTCAAGCTACAGGAAACAGGTTTTTCACTGTTATTTATTTGATTAATCCTTTTGAAAAGTTTTTCTGTGAATAAGAATTAGTATTGAGAAGTTTTTGTTAAAATTGTTTAAAAATCATGCCTGTTGAAGAAATTGTTTGTGATTTAATCTCTGTTCTTCTCGGCAATTAGTCTGTAGAAAATTTGTTATTTCTTTGTTAAAAGCTTCCTATAGGAAATAGTTTGAGTAAAAAAATTGTGAAGGGAAATCATTTATTTGGGAAACTGAAACCTCTTGGGGAAAATTTTTGTGCGTATTGTTAAATCCTTCAACCTCCCATTGAAACCCTATTGAAAATCTATTCCAATATAAAACTCTGTTGAAATTTCTCAATTTTCCCCATAAGAAAACCCTGTTGAATTTGTATATATATTTTATACATATATATACTTTCATATATAAATTGTATTGTGAAAATCTTATATTCTTTGTAAGAATATTGAGAAATCGCCGTAATGGTGGATTTGGGGATTTTATTTAAAAATAAACGGAATTAAAAACCGCCGTCATTTTATTTGTATGAAATTTGTATCTTTAGAAAATCCATATAAAAATTTTTTATTGAGAACTGCAGTATTGGGCAGGGCTACCCATGACCGACCCCACAGGGGGACGACAGTGAGGGCCGAGCCCAACGCCGCCCTCACAGGCAGCGCTCGACTCAGCCACCCACAACCGAGCCCTGTGGGGAGGGCTGCGGAGGTAGCTCCACCCACGGCCGTCGTGGCTGTGACGCCACGGTAGGGCAAGGGCTATGTAAATAGCCAGCGAAACCCTAAATTGCCATACAAAATTAATTCGTAAATTTCTAATTTGATTGGAATTTGTGTAATTTGAAGATTATATTATTTCATACGGATTTTTAATTAATTATATATATATTGTAAAACTTTTTATTTGATATAATTTTTTTGTTGGAAATTGTATATAAATACTTTTTAAATGTATAATTTTTCAATAGAAGAATAGAATGAATAGAATTGTTTCGAAATAAAATAAAATTATTTGTAGAGAAAATTAGTAATTTCTAAGTTATTATTTGAACATTATAGTTTTTATTTTTATGTCAAATGGAAGATTAATTATATTTTAGTTGAATTATTTCATACTTCAAATTATTGCTTGACTGGATTTAGTAAATCCTAATGTAGATTCCCAGTGTTTCGATTTGCTTTAAATTGTGTTTCTTTTATAGGGCAAATTGGGAATGTTTTAGATGAACAAGTCTTCCAGATTAGTTTGTATAGTAAGGGTGTTGTTATTGATGAAATACAATCCTTGAGTTGACTAGGGTAGTGCACATGTTATAGTATGGTGTTTTGACACCTGGATTTGTGAACAAAGATTTAATGACCGTTGTGTGTCGTTTGGTATTATATGTTGATTCTTGTGCACCTTGTTTACCTTAGTTGGAGAACTTAGATTCCTTATGTTATCTTTAGGGGAGTGGCTCTGTGTGAGGGCCGGCACACAAAGTGGTGCCTGGGTAACTCATGGAGAGTTAGTAATTCAGTGGAAACTAAAACAAAACATTAGTTAGCTTAAAATATTTAATTAGAATAATATGCCTCACTTATAGACTCAAGAGCTAGTTCAGTCTTGAGATTAAGTTGAGAAGGCCTGGAATGGCAAATCGATATCTTGATACTTTAAAAGATATTCGATTTCCGCAACAGTTTGCATATGGGGCCAGGTTTCGTAAGAGGTTACCAGGGTAACCCAAGTTGGGGGCCGGAACCTAGGAAGAAACACCAGGGTAACCTATGCAACATTGTGATGACACTCCACCTAAAATAACAGTTTACCATGTGAACTCAGTATGTTTGATTATCCTAAATCTGGAAGCAATGTAACCATCAGTTTATTATGTACTTGTGTCTAGGGTGAATAGGTTATGTCTAGGTAACCTTATTACTATCTCCTAGCATGGGGGGTGGACCTACGGGTACCACATGGTTGGGTGGAACGTGCACCTTACTCTATTTGGTCCCCAATTTATGATCATGGCAACAAGAGCTTCATGGATGGAGAGCTCATATTTGGATATATATGTACTTCCTTTATTGTATTATTGGAAATCTTGTATTTGAAACATCCCTCAATTGTTATGAGGTGAATATTCGTAAAATGTAATTGTAAACTATTATTTGATCTACCTCATTTGAAGAATGAGTATTGTAATGTCATTTCAAATGCAATGTAAGAATCTTATTTGTACTTTAAACTATCATGATAGAAATTCAAATGTTATGCAATGTTTACTTTTAAGTTTATGTTAACTATATTCATGCAATGCTAAATACTAAAGTCATCTATGGGGTTCTCAAGTAGTGTGACATCGTGTAACTTAGAGAATGTATGCAACTAATTAAGTTAATATTAATACTTTTTAAAAAATAATTATTACACTTTCATAGACAATGCAACATTCCTTAGGTTATAAGACGGGGCATTACATGCATTTTTGGGCAAGTTAAAAATGTCTTTTTTCACATCGCCACTTTTTGGAACCCCATGATCTTGCATAGACCCTGAAACAGAGGTGATTTTTGACTCACCTTTGAATGAATGTGTTTCTTACTTCTTATCTCCATAAGAATTCAAAACTAGTTTGGGACTCACTATTGTATGTTTACCCCACTAGAACATGTGGGTTTTGATCAACATCTAGTAATAAATTCCAAACCAAGTCCACTAAAAATTAATAAAAGAAATGAGTATTTATAATTCACAAGATCATAAAAGCACATGAAGGAAGAGCATACACACTTCAAAATATCTGACAATTGAATCAAAAGTTATGACCCCGCAAAATTGTACTACCAAAATTAATAAAATTTCAAAATATCTTCTTGAGGAAGTTACACTTTCCAAAAGATTCTAGGGCGGTTACACCTTCCAAATAAAGGATGTGAAAGTGGGCTACAGAGGGGAGGCTAGGGCAACGTAGATGGTGGCTCCGATTTGCAGATTTATGTAATCAGAAAGCTCATGTGATGGTAAACATAATGTTGTAATTTCATTTTTCATTTCAGTTATAATAGAAAATATTTGCTTCCTTCGTGCATTTTGTTTGTGCTTTTATCTGTTGTTTTTGTGAGTTTTAGATTACAAGGGGAGTACCCTTCATCAGCAAATCATTCATGCAAACAAACACGTACAGGAAAATAAGAAAGTCATTTAATTTGCTTTTGATATTTTTTTAACTACAAAATATGTTAGTAGTTTTGAATTTGAAAATCACCAAGATTGTTTTCAAGATTTTTTTGTTTTCAATATTTTTTTAAGCTATAAAATGAGTGTTAAGAGGTTTTAAAATTGAATCCTTTGATGCATGATATTTACAAGTTGCATCCAAAATTAATTAATAACAATAAATAAATAAATATATCGATGATCTTGTAAATGTGCTTTCAATTATGAATTTTAATGCAACAATCCTTTGAACAGTGTTTTATGATATAGCCATGTACAAATGGTTATGAATAGGTTATTGATAACATTAATAAAAATGATTCACAATGTTGCTCCATCGTTTGGTATCAAAATATCAATCGATCTAACCCATGATTCTAGTTTGAGATGCTTTGGACATGAATCATCCAAGTGTTGAAGCATTGGCATGTAACTACTATATACTACATGTGGGATGTATATCTAATAGTGGAGTGAAGAAATATCATAACTAGACAGTATAATATGTTGGTGGTGAAAGGCATTAGAGAAGACTTTCACAAAAATGACAGAGATAAATAAGAGGCATTTTCCATAGTGTATCAAATTGTGATATTGCTATCAAGATAGCAATATCACAAAATGACGAGGGATTTTAGGCAGGAACAATTCATGTATACTATTTTTGGAGCAACATAATGATTAGAGACATTTCAAAAATATGCTACTGAATTCAAAAAGATCATTATTTTATGTCTTGGGAAGCTGAATCAAATTCAAGTTGTATTATACTTGAAGGGTCGAAAGGAAGGTTTGCACCTTTTGTAGAGAATTTCAAAGGGGAATATTGGCATGTAGCTGAGAAACTGACTTAAAAAATAGAGGTGTTAATATGGTGAAGCTTTAGTGGGTGACTTTGTTGAATCCCATGATGCTCGTCTGGAAGATATGATGTTCTTACGAGTGTGGCCAATGTTACAGTAAAACTTACAGCATTATAAAATAACTTTGAAAATGTGTGGAATCATATATCAACTGAGGTCAAGTAAATTATGGACACAAATAGAGGCATCCTTCAAATAGGTAGACACTTCTGGGACTAAACTGGAATGTTTTGGGGTATTACACAAGCAAGAGGAATTGGTAGGTTCCGAAAAAGTTGAAAGTTTATGAGAAGTGTTCAATTAGCAAAAAGATCTTGAAAGATAACTATAGATTTGATATAAAAATCTGCTTGCGGAATAGGATAATGTATAGAATGTTTTACAAGAATACAGGGAATGGATAATTCAACAAAATGATACTAGCAAAGGGGATGGCAGTAAACCTAAGTTGGCATAGTTGGCTTGCCAAGCTGATATAGGTCGATTAGAAACTAAGAAGGTGATAGAAGCAAGCCATTTATTAAGTCTAATGAGACAACAAATGACCATATGCTTCTTAAAATAGGATGAGATAATGTAGCAATAATTTTCAATTATAAATAGTAATAACAGTCATTCAAATCAACAAAATTTTCATATTGCATTTGACTGTTTCATAACTACTGAGTCAAAGATTATAAATAAAAATGAAAAAAGGGTATGGTCTCAACAGCATGTTAGAATGAATCTAATGGAATTAGAACAATATATGAAATTAAAAATAATAATTAAAAATTCTAGTTTTAAAATCATACAAATTTTAGATGGAGCGTGAAGTAGATTTGTTCATGTTTCAATGAATGATTGTGGATGTTCAACTTTTGTGCAATCTTTTCAACAACATATTGATGGCATGATTCTGATGTTTAGAAATATATCTAAGATTTGTTAGAGAGATCCGCCCAATTTCTAAAAGGAATAGTGGATTTATAGATTTTAGGTGAATAAATGAATGGTCAAGATTGATTTAAACAATCTTAAGAACTAGGATTTGATTTAGAGTTAACTAGTTTGATTTACTAGTTAACACAATTGATTGATTAGCCAACTAACTATCTTGATTGATAGTCAACTAATTGGATTGTTCAATCAACCAATTCAATTGTTTAGTTAATTGATTTAATTGATGAGTAAAATGTGGAATTGGCTAAATTGACATGAGTGAATGTGGGTGAGGATAATTAACATTTTGTCTTATTTTTATTATATATTTATGTGCATGGATAAATAAATAATTAGCCATGCCTAATGTGATATAAGGGTAAATAAGATTTAACTAATATAATATAATTAGTTAATCAACAAGGTGAATTAACATAGCAAAGTTGATAAATCAATAATTTAATGAGATGATAAAGATAATTGAATTAGTTAATTGACAAAAGAATGATGAAAGAATTAATTGCTTGGAATGATAGAATTAGTCGACAACATGAGATTATAACAAAGTTAAGATGGAAAAATCTAAACAATTCAAAAATACTGTGTGACCTCTTCGATTCACAAGCTATCAACAAATCTTTGTACTTATTGATTGTAGCACATGAAAATAAATTATCCACATTTAAATTATGCTCAATCTCTAATGAATTGCATGCCATTTTTTTTTTTATGTTCTTCTTCTCATGAGGTGTCAGCTCTAAGTGTAACTTCCAACACCTTTCTTCCAAGTACCCATCTTTATCATAATGAAAGAGATGGCAATTCCAAGACCTCTAGCCTCCAAGTCAATGATGGAAGTAATTTTTTTCCCTTTTATCTTTGTTACTCTACACATTTTTATTAACAAAAGAAATTTCTCATCATTTTTCTTATTCTTGTTGAAAAAGTTCCCCTTCTTATCTAGCTCAAGGTAGTGCACATGGGCACATATGTCATCAATATCTTGGGGCTTGACCATGAGTACTTTCCTCTTCAAGTGTCTAAATAGTCCTTCAACATAATTCATCTCAATCCATTACATGCTTTCTCATTTGGAATATACTCTTTCTAATCTCACTTGTGGGTGATCACACAATACTGGTTTACAATTTTTGGCCAAACTGGACATTGAACTGAATTTTTTTTATCTAAATATTCACTTTCAAGAACCTATAGTTGCTAAACCATGAGGAATTTGAAGATGATGCAAACTAGTGATTTGTGAAATTTCGTCTATAAATTCTAAATATATTTAAAAAAGAAAAAAGAATTAGATTGCATTTCTTTTTCCATCTTTGAAAACTAGTTTTTATTAGTAAACACCATTTTTAAAGAGTGATGCTCACCGTAAACAACATAACTTTTTAAATCTATGAAGGATAAAATTCTATTTTTTTCGAATTTAGCTTTGTAACTATGATATCTAACAAGTTCATTTGGTTTCATAGTGTTTTATTGAATTTTTTTTCTTAATCAAGTTTTGAAGTCAAACCAATTACAATTTAGACATAGGCAGACCATAAACAACATAACTTTTTTTGTATGTATCGAAATTCATTTTGTTTTTACTAGATCAAGGACATCAATACCTAACATGAACATATTTTTCAGATGTCTTTTTATAATCTACTATTTTTCCACATGTGCAGAACAAAGAGCTTGATTTTCGGTGAAAAACCTATGTTTGAATAAACTAAAAAAAAACCCATAATAAAACCAAAATTGTTCAAATTATATTCGATGGATAACTCGTTCCGAGGACTGCCATCATCCAATTGGGTCTATGAATTTTCCTCCATTTTCATCTCAACCTAAGCTATGAAAGGTAAAATTTTACAAAAAATTGGTAGAAGAGGGGGAGAAGGGCAAAAAAGGGGGGTTCGCTTTCAATACAATTTAAAAATAAATCTCATTAAAGGGGAGTTCTAGAGAACCCCTCCCCACCCCCCCTTCTAGCAAACCCCCTAAAGTGTTTTCCCTCTGAAAATGCATTTTTCCTTCCTCAAACTACTTGTAAATCAATTTTGTGGGATCACCCTTGTGTAAATTTCCTTTGTCTCAAGTAATGTCACTATATCACTCATTCCTCTTCATGGCATATAGGATAAAATTTCTTAAATAAAATCCTCTTGAAGTCTTTTCGCTTTGAAATCGATTGCACTCTTTGAACCTCCAAGGAGTGTGCATAGCTCTCATATCAAGTAAGAGCATAATCAAATAGCTTTAGCATTGCAAAAATAAAATATTATCAAGGAGATAACTAATGAATAATAAAGTATACCTTCATTTATGACACTTATTTGATTTAGATCCTAGGTGTTTCAGTTGACAAACCTATCTTTAAAAATATAATTTTATCAATTATGTGTATCAAAATAAGATATTAGTAAACCAATGCATAATCAAGGCTTGCTTGGAAATTTTCAAATTGTAGGGTCCAATGAGACAACACCAAGAGGGTGTTTTATATGACTGGTTCAAATGCATGCAATTTGCTAGGATTCTTTGAAGTAACAATAGAAAAACCTTAGTAAGGTTATCAACCCCAATGAGCTTCATGGAATGGGACTCCCAAGTATGCTTAACTTAGTTCATCAACTCAAGTGATGCACATCATTAAGAAATGGCATAGCACATGAATTCATAAGGTACTAATAAACAACCTAATTTTACTTTTACCCCTAAATTTTATTTTTTTGATACCCCCTCCATATACACTAATATAATTAAAATACCTCCTTATGTTTACAAGTATCCTATGTACCTATTTTTTGGATACATTTGTATATATATTTATTATTTATACCCTATTAAAACCAAGGGCACTACCCAAACCTGCATATGACTCAAAAAAAAAATTAATTACCATCCCATGTATTAAAGCCTCGACATATAAAACCTAGATGAGCCATGAAAAATATGTCATCTTACAAAAAGATTTCATTGAAAAGCACTTATACATGTCAAGGCCCAAACCCTTGTCACAACAAAACTAATAGTGAATCCTCCTAACAACAAATATTTCAATTATATTATATACATTAATATAAATTATAATGGAAGGGTTTTAGAGAGACCTCATGATTCTTCTAGGTAGGATCATGGCATTTCAAAATGGTGTCTAATAACTAGCTTTAGGAAGCTTGGGTAATATTATATTAAACCTACACCTTTGTGAGGACATCGTTTCCTTTGTGAACTACATCAGAGTTGGGATTGAGAAGACACCCCTAGGTTTATGAGGCTTTGATACAATACAAGACTATGTGGTGTAGAAAAAAGATATCCTAACAATCCTAACAAGATTAGCATAATTAATAGCATTTCCTTTTATTGACTTATGCAAAGTGGTTTGTAGGGTATTCAAAATACCACTTATAAACACCACACCCTCCTTTTGTGTAGGCTTCCCAAACCTCAATACCTATTAGTGTCACATTATTTAAATTAACCCATTTCCCCTAATAATGAAGTGATATATTGAGTCACATTTTGGTTATTAAAAAAAACCCAATATACATATGCATGTTAAGGTATTGCTTTAGAGGGAAATCCCCCAAATTGGTTAGAGACTACTATCTGAAGATATAACAAAACATAGTACACAATTAAGCCAAAATTCTCATACCGCTAACCAATTGAATCTACAATATGTATAAAAAGAAAAGAAAAAAGCATGTATAAGTAATTGAATATCATTACCTTATTGTATACCTTCTGCCCACATTCCTATGATCTCTTTAGTGCCATCTCTACAGTCATTTTATACAAAGGTTGTAAAAAGTAGGGAAAATTAATGTAGAAACACTTAGAGTATTCTTTGAAAGTAGTATAAAAGACAAAAAAGGTCGAACAATAAACCCTAATCCATATAAAAACCAAACAATTAAATTCACACAAACCAAATCAGAACTCTTTCCTTATTACAAACTTATTTTAAACAAAATGAATGAAAATTTAATTCCACCCAATTTTTTTAAAGAGTTCCTAGATAAACTTTTTGAGAGGTATTGATAACATAGTTTAAACTAGGAAAAAAAAGAATAACTGCTGATGACTTTTGATTCAACCAAATTACATTTTTTTCCTAAAAGAAAGTTTGTGGTGAACAAAATGGATCACAAAATTACAATGATAGAAAATATTTGTCTAAGACTCACAAATTCTTCTGATGCAATACTCTTATTACTATATTGTGGAGGGCCATGAGAATCTTGCATTTTAATATATTTGACCTCATAATCTGCAACCCACAATCCACACATTAACATGTGCAATATATCATCTACATACAATTTGTAATGGTAGGGCCAATTCAGGATCTATTACGCAGAAAGGTCCCTTAATATTATGCTTAATCATTGCATGGAAATGCTGTGTCCTTAGTTATGTCCATATTGGGATGATCTCCACCCATGCTGAGGGGTGGTCTCCACTGGAGTTGGGGCAGAAGCCAGAGATGATCTTTTTCCTCTTTCACTGCGACTGTTGTCAGCAAATTTTATGCTCATGTTGTCCATTCCTAGTTGCTTTTCAATTTCAGACCATTCTGATCCATAATACTTCTCCTCACTAGCATTCTCAAACTTGGAAGGTGGAAAAAACATTCCTCCCCACTGTGGAAAATACAACCCCAACAGTGGTAATGTACAGGCAATAATCATGATACCCATCAAGCTGATTCCAGTCTCCTTTGAATAGTTGGGGTTAGTGAAGAACAGAAGCTGTGTTACCATTGATCCCAGGTTACCCCCTCCTCCTGTCATTCCAGACACTATCCCCAATGACCTGCAATTATGTATACAACACACAAAATATTTGTATTAGTTATTTGAACAACACCTTTTGATGCAATGGTCAGGCAGTAAAGAGTGATAGCATGGTAATATATCTCACTTCCAACTGACTAATCTACATGGAGCGAGACATATACAAGCTTGGACCTGTGAAATAAAATTATTTTTACATTTAAAGCATAAGCACTCCATTCTTTCACATTTGAAGCACTTTAAGAAAAAAAAATTTCCCCTCAGATCAGATACACCTAAAAAAAGTTTGTGTTTTGTTGGGTTTTCCTCCTTAAAGTCAGATAGCTTTATTTATGAAAACTATGGGCAAATCCTATGATTTAATTGGTTTAATCTGTCACTCCAAGCTAATGAAAATAATAGAACCTTAATAAATCAATTCAGTGGCAATGGAAATACAGAATTCAAACCTTCTAGAAACGAAAGGAACTATTCCAAAAGTCAGACCGCAAGCTGCTTGCACAAAAATAGAGAAGATGAGCATGACTGTAATGGAGAGGCTCAGTGAATTTGTCTTTCCTAACCAAACACAGAGAACTCCACCCAAAGTCTGAACAATCCAGAGAGCCCATATTCGTCCTCTCATGCCATACCTACGCGCTACAATGTCAGACAATATTCCCCCAAATGGACGGGTCACTATGTTGGCAAACCCAAATGTGGATGCAATGATGCCCGCAGTGTGAAGATTTAAATCAAATCTATCAAAGAAATACTCTGCAATCACATTGTCTACGGTCAGCTCTACTCCAAAACAGTATCCATAGGTAAGAGCCAAGATCCAAGCCCTGTAATTCTTGACGGCATGCCACAAAACCTGCACAACATTGTAGAATTAAGTTACCATATAAATATTATTCATGTAAGTGTCAAGCAATTTAGAGCAAAAAAATTAGCGGAAAAACATTTCCAAAACTCTTATGGGTAACCTGCATTTGAAGGTTTGACTTACAAAAACTTCAAAGGGAGATTATCCGGAAAGGTTTGGGCAATTCTAAAAATTGTTAAATACCTATATCATACAAAGTGAAGAATACACAACTTTAAGAAAAAAAGAAAACTCAAACAAGAATTTAAGAGTATACTCTGTCTTTTCTTGTGTTATGATTTAGCTATACAAACTTTTCTGAGCATTATTACCGAGGCCTTCCAATTTCTAAAGACAAACCAGAAAACCCCATTATTTTTACAAACTGTGCTTTAGTTATGCTTATTAGGCCCACCTTCTGCAGTTGTTTAATTGCTTATAACTATTTGCTATCAATTACTAATAGCTATCAGTTGGAAAGTTTCCTTTATAGTTGTACTTCTTCAGAACAAAATCAAATAAATTAACCTTTCCACTGAATTCATGCATTAATCTTTCAAGTTCCAGCCTTTACTTTCATTCTTCTCTTTTATGTCTTTTGCCTTGGACTCTTACACTCACTAATAATAAACTAGGAACCAAAGAGAAGATAGAATATGCACAAATTTAGAGTCCAAAACAATCCAATAATTTTTGTCACATATTTATCCAAAATCTAAAGCAAAATCAGAGCTAGCTGTTTTTGAAATCTTTATCTCTGTTCCTAACTATTCCTGCATCTATTTGGAATATCTTCTCGAACATACTTAACAGAGAGATTGATTACCTTTGAGAATTTGTCTTTTGCCTTATCCCCCTGTTTATGAAGAGCTACATAGTTACCATCTGGCAGATCTTGTCCAAAGATGAGTACAAGGAGCCCCATGAAAATATGCATCACTCCAGGTATGAAGAAGGCAATACGCCATGCTGTGAAGCGCGTGGAACCTATGGATTTGTGAATCAAATCATAAACCAGAGGCATCACTAGCTGTGTTGCTCCTCCTCCCATATTTCCCCACCCTCCTGCCAATCCGTTTGCACGGCCCACAATCTTAGTGTTGAACATTGAGCTCATCCAGAATTGGCACGACACAAAAGTTGCCAATGAGAAGCCTATGAAGAAACGGACGAGGATGAAGCCCTGTGCAGAAGAAATTGTAGCAGTGGCAAAAACAGCAGGGGCAGATAGCATTATGAGAAATGCACACCCATAACGAGGGCCTACCATGTCACATAATGCTCCCATCACAAGCCTTGAGAATATGGAGCCAGAGACTGATGCTATGCCTGCATTGCCTATGTCCCTCTTGGTGAGATCGAGGTTGTCTCTGATGATAGGTATCAGAGGGGGAGCAGCGAATGTTGAAAGAAAGCAAGTGAAAAAGGAGATCCAGGATAGGTGGAAGGCTCTCATATGGGGTTTAGCTATTGAAAAAAGCTTGAATTTCCTAGCCTTGTGTTCTGAATCTACTGGGAGATCGAAAATTGGAGTTGGACTTGAAGTAGTCTTATGCACTGGTTCTTTCACAGCCTCTGGATCCATAGCTTCAGGATTGTTCCTGGAACCCATATCTATGCTTCCAAGATGTGGGGATACTTGCTGTACCACACTACCCTGTTTTGCAGCCACCTTTGATTACCTGGGAAAACCCATAAAAACAATTTGTTAAAATCCATCCCAAGTGCTACAGAGAGATCAATGAAGTTACTTAATTACAAAAGGGACTTAGAATCCCTCACTAAATAACCATTATCTCGAAATTGGAATTCTAAATTATTGGAGACTTAAAGCTTCTGCAGTTCACAATGTTTAGAAGTAAGAATTCTTGGAGAAAACTGCGTATGGATACATTGAATAGAACTAAGAGCCCACATCTGCATTTAGGATCTCCTTGGGGGTTCGTCACCATAATCTTGTGCTGGGTCTCCAAGGAGATTCTAAGCTGCCATGTAGTTTCTATCCCCACAGTTTTCTCTGATAATTATTTGTGCTCAGCCTTAATATTGTTGAGCTACTATAGTAAGATCTTTGACATTTCCATATCTAAATATTTAAGTTATTTTATCTCCATTAAACAGGATAGAACACAATTACTAAACATAGCACTAAACTAGAAACAACACCTTCAAGTTATAATGGTTATGCTGCTATGGCAGTGTGACTTATACACACAATGGCTACCCTGATACCCCACATCTCTTCATCCTGTGACTTGTGTTGCAGCTTCAGCGTGTTGGTCTTAAATATCTGCACATAATTCAAGATTAAAAAATAAACAAAAACTCTGCACATCCAAAATTTCACAATCCCAGTGCAGAACAATAAAATATGTGTGCATTAAAAGCCATCAAATAGGCATAAGTAAAGCTTAACAATGACGCTCAAAACAGTCACTGAACAGTATAGTAAGCAACCAAATTGCTGCACTGAATTCCAAAATGCTCCAAAAAGAAAGATTCTGATAGGTAGTAAACGAAATCCATGAACCTGCTATAGCATTTCTTTTACCCATTCATTCAAATTGTTGACTACAAGTCAGATTTTCTCAAGGAGTGGGATTCAAATGGATCCATCAACTGTACATAAAAATGGCAGAAGAATAATTTGTGTCATTGGCACAGTTTCACATCATTCGCAAGTTCGTTTTACTATCCAATATCTGATTACGAATTTATACTGGTATCTTTTTGACTCAGAACCAAAGATTGAAGCAAATCTATTCCCCCAAACTACAAATTTGAAACCAAAAGAATCTATAAGACTGTATGAAGTGATTAATAATAATCTCGTTGTCTGATAGATACTCGACAACCAAAGTGAAACCCAAAAGCTCAATATGAAAAAAGCAAAACAGGATATGAAACATTACCATGTTCGAGCATTGGGCACCACTCAAATCATTTCTAACACGACTTTATTTTAATGCTTGTCTCTCTTGGAGGGCATTTGCAGAGAAATAGAGTGTATAATTATATGAGAAAGTATGTTTATATAGGCATAGCCTTGATATCTGTCCTCCCCTGTTTATAAAGAAACCTAGTATGCTCTGTTCACTACGCTTGTTAAGACGCATTCTCCTGGCCTCCCCGAACTTCGGGACGAGTCTTATGGTGACAAGTGGCAATCAACTATTTTTGAAAATTTATGTACCACGAGAATCTTTCTAACCGTATGTAAGTTATAGTCTATAATTCTAAGACTTGCGTTTTTAAGCGTATACAACTTTTAAGCTTTTAGCTATTTTGAGGGAAAGACATAATAATGTGTCTGAATATTATTTCAATTCCCCTAGACCGTCCAATATGGAGCTTTTCCTTGTCAAAGTGGAAACGCATAGTATAGTGTTTTTGTCTCTTGTTATGTGGAACAATCATAATTTATGGAGGTGGAATTGCACGATATAGATTTTAATTTAGGTGGAAAGAATACAATTGATAAAAGTACAATTGCATAATACAAAGTTTTAAGTGTAATATTATGATGTTTTATCATAATTTAATTTTGAATTTTTTAGTTAAATTTTATTGATATATATTTTATGAGTAGTGGTTGAAAGAAATATATTTTTATGAGTATGAATGGTTTTAGTATTCATTGCATCTAGGTGATGTCTACAAGGGTGAAGCATCTAGGTTTTATGGGAGGTCATCAACCTAGTACTACAACTTAAGCATGTTTAATCATGAAGTTTCTCACAAGATAAAGCCCACTTAACTTGATACCCCATTCACAAAATCTTTAGCAAGTGTTGTGCCTTATAAACAATTCATTATAGAGCTCAGCTAGCTCATCCATTGACAAGTAGGCAATATTTTTCTATAATGTGTCAAATTTTGTTGTTTAATTGTGATTCAACTACATAGATTTTGAATCAAACTCATTGACCCTTATTTCATGAGCAGTGGTTCAAAGGAACTCATCTCTCATGAGAACGAATCATCCACTTAGCACTCGTTACATCTAGGTGATACTCACAAAGAATGAAGCATTGGGACTTCCCAAGAGGTCACCCATCCCAGTACTATTCTAACATTACACTTGATTCAAAGTAGTGTTGGTTTGGGTGACCATTTGAGAAATTCTAATGCTTCGTCCTTGCGAGTGTCACCTAGATGCAATGAATGTTAAGTGGATCATTCATGCTCATGAGAGATGGGTTCCTTTGAACCACTACTCATGAAATATACGTCAATGAGATTGACTCAAAAATTATGAAATTAAATCTTAATAGAATATTATAGTTTGACACACTATATAGAAAAATACCTCCTACTTGTAAATTGATGAGCTAAAGGGCTCTATAATGAATGGTTCATAAGGCATAACACTTGCTAAAGGTTTTGCAAATAGGGTGGCAAGTTAAATGGGATTCAACATGGGAAATTTTATGGTTAAGTGCACTTGATTCAAAGTAGCATTGGGATGGATGACCTCCTAAGAAGTCCCAATGCTTCATCCCTATGAGAATAAACTAGATGCAACAAGTGTGAAGTGGACCACTCATGCTCATGCGACATGGGTACCTTTGAACCACTACTTGTGGAATATGTGTCAATGAGTTTGACTTTAAAACCACATAGTTGAATCATAATAAAACATCATAATTTAACACACTACAAAAATACCTCCCACTTGGTTATAGATGTTTTAAATGGGCTTTATAATGAATGGCTCATAAGCTACAATAGTTGTCGAAGGTTTCATAAATATGGTAGCAAGCTAAGTGGTCTTGATCTTGGGAAAAATTTCATTAGTTAAGCATGCTTGAGTTGAAGCAATATTGGGATAGGTGACCTCCTCAAAGTTATGATTCTTTACCATATGAGCATCACCTAGATGCAATGAGTGTCAAGTGGATCATTCATGTTCATGAGATGGGTTTCTTTGAACCATTGCTCATGAAATATGGGTCAATAAGTTTGAGTAAAAAGTAGTGTAGTTGAATCCTACTAAAACATCATTATTTGACACATTGTGAAAAAATACCCCTACTTGTAAAGTGTAATATTGTCCAATTGATAAAAATAGATTTTTTTTTCAAGTAGAACAAGCACAAACAATAACAAATTCTACATAATAATTAGTATATGTTCTACTCTATTATTATAATGTATTTATAAAACGTGTTAATGATTATTATAATGTATAATTTTTGGTTACGAGGGAGTCCCCTTTAATTTGCAAACTTTTAATTTTAAAATTTCAGCATATTTGGAGCCCTAATAATGTTGCTCTTAATTTTGCTCTGATATTTGTATCAACTATCAATTTTTTTTATCACTGCTCCTACCAATATCCCTTTATGGTTTCTTATAACACAACCAACCCCTAAAGGACTCGGGTTGCCTCTTACCACACCATCAAAATTCATCTTATGACATCCCTTCTCTGGAGGGACCCACCTAGTCTCTGCCCTATGATCATGAAAAGAAAGAACCCTGACTGGACCTCATGAATAGGGGACTAATAAATTTTAATTCTAATTATTATATAATAATTTATTGAAGTATAATTGAATAATTTAAATTATTATTATTATTTTATTATTTTTGCTACGTAAGATGCAACATGAGGTTGCAGAGATTATATTAATATTAAAAAAAAAGGATATTACATGATGTTTTTATAGGGCCTACTTAGGCCAATTCACATAGGCTCCCATACATTCAAAATTTATACAAACATTTTTCATTTGCAATGAAGAATTCTTGAACCAAGAGTTGGCCCATCTGCGTAAAGTCTTCATCCTTAATGGTTATAAAAACATGCAAATCTCCAGAGCCTTTAGCCATGCCAAGGAGAGATTCATCTCCAATTCTTTAACCACCAAACCGGAGTTCCTCCCTGGTGCTTCTCTTTCCTATATTGAGGGCCTTTCCCAAAAAATCGCCAAGACCCTTCTTAAGAAAGGGCTTCGGTATGCTTTCAAACCTTTTTCCACTATGAAACATCGGCTTCCCTCTCTCAAGGACTCTAGGGACATATTATTCAAATCTGGAGTTTACAAGGTGGTTTGTTCTTGTGGCATTCCTTACATAGGTGAAATGGGTCGCTCTGTTGGTGCAAGAATTAAAGAGCATAGTGTTGATATTAAGCTTGATTGTGTTTTCAAATCCACACTTGTAGACCACTCCTCTTCTACCAAGCACCACATTTGTTTAGAAATCGCTCAAGTCTTGTGCAAAGAAGACAATTTTGTCAAGAGGAAACTCAAGGAAGCTATTTACATCAACAACTACCCTTCTAACCTCAATCGTGATGAGGGTTGGAGTCTTAGTAATGCTTGGAAGCCCTTGTTATCTAGCCTTCCAAACCATGTTTATTCCTAGCTCTTCGTTCTCCTAGCCTCTTTTTCGAGTTGTCTTTCTTGGGTCTTTCTTCCGTTTTTGTTTTCCCCTCTCCTCCCCTCCCCCTCTGCCCTCACCCCCTGCCCCCTCCTTGGTGTCTTAGCTTTGCCCCGCTTTTTTTGGCTCCCTTTGCGGTGCCCGCCTCTTCCGTCGTTCTCCTTTGGTTTTGTGGCTTCCCCTCTCTTTCTTCCTCTTCTTCCTCTCTTTTGTTTCCTCTAGCCTTTATCTTTTTTCAAAATTTATATTTATTGTTCTTCTTTCTTTATTTTGTTCCTTGTGATTTCTTTTCAATCTTTGAGTCTCTTTAGCTCTAGTATTTTCCTTTTTCTTTGTGTGATTGCTTCTTTTGGGTTTTTTATTTTCTTGGAGGTTGTTTCTCTTTGCATTTTCTTCTTTCTTTGTTGGTTGATCTTATTTTCCATTTTTGTCTTTTAATTTATTTGTGCTTGTTTGTTTTCTTTTGTTTTGATTTCTATTTTTATACTTTGGTTTTGTTGTTCTTTATATTTTTCTTTCGTTGTAGTGGTGTTGGTGTGGTTTTATATCTTTGCTTTTTGTATTGTTCATATATATATATATATATATAGTTTTTCTTCTTTATTAATCCTCTTTTCTTTTGGTGTGGTTTTTATATTTGTGCATTTTGTATTGTATTTTGTTTCCCTTCCTTATTTATCCTCTTTACTTCTATGTGGTTTTTATATTTGTGCTTTTTGTATTGTTCACACACACACATATATTGTTTCTTTTCTATTTTTATCTTCTTTGCTTCTGATTTCCTTTGTCCTTTTTCTCTTCTAAATTCATTTTTCTTATTTTCCTTTAGTTATTGATTTTTTTAATTTCTTCTTTATCTTTGCTTTTTACCCTTTTTTTTCCTCTAATTTTTATTGGTTTTTAGTCTATCAAGTTTTCTTTTCCTTTTTATTCTTTTATTGTGTTTAGGCTATTTTATTTGTTCTATTTCATTTTGGGTGGTGCTTTCTTATGTTGGTTTCTTTATTTCTTTATTTAGTCTTTAGTTTCTTTTATTGTTTTTCTTCTTTTGTTTCTATTTTCTTTGTCATGTTTTTTTCCTAGTTGTAGGTTTTATTTTCTTCTCTTTCTTCTTATTCATAGATCTAATTTTATTTTTTTCCTTTCATTAGGATTTCTTATTTATTTGTATGTGGGCTTACATTCATTTATTTTGTTCTTCTTGTTTTGTTTTAATTTCTAGCTAATTTTGGTGCTCTCTCTTGCTTGCTTCCTTAGTCTTTTGCTCTTCTCTTTTTGGTCTTATTTTGTCTCTTTTATCTTTGTTCATCATTTCTTTTATTTTTAGTTTTTTATCTCTCTATTTTTTTCATTTTTGTTCTTTACTTGAAGTTTTGGTGCTTATTTAATTTATTTTATTCATTTAGTTTCAATCGCTCATTTCTTTCTTTATGTTTATATTTTTAGTTATTATTTCCTTTATTTTAACATGTTCCTCGATTTGTGTGTCCCCTTCCCAACTCCCTCTTCTCTCCTTTTTATCCAGTCTAATTGAGCAGTCCCATGGGGGGGCTTGGACTCCTATTTTCACGGAGCAGGTGGTCTCATGAGAAAAAATAAATTCTACTATAGGATTAAATGGAATCTTTTTCAGCCCAAACAAGTAGGTGGCTGAAAATTTCAGCTGGTGAGATTGGGGTGGGGCTAGAAATTGCCCCCCTGCTTAAGAGTACTTTCCTGCCATTTTTAGAGGGAAATGATGCTTATTTATTAATTTTTTATTCATAACATTCCATTCCACTACCAGCCTGCTTAAATTTTGAAGCTTCAAAATATTCTGCTAAAAATTTAAGCAAATTTTGCCTCGGATTTTTAGGAAGGCCCCCTCCATGGGACCGTGCCCTAAGTCTGCAATTAACCATTTTTCTCCTCTTGCTCTCTTTCTCTCTTTTACCCTGATGATAGATCACAAAGTGTGATCCGAAAGGTTGATACTAAAATCTCTCTAAACAATTGAATCTAAAAATAATACTTCGCTCACTTTGTATTTTTCTCTAATCAATATTTACAAAAACTATATTAACATCAAACTCATTTAAAAGAATATTTCTAACCGATATATATATATATATATATATATATAACCGTCACAAATATCAATTTCGGTCCAAGAACGGTAACAATTGATAGCCCCCCGCCAAACAAGTCCCAATCTCTTTTTTTTTAATTGAATGTAGGGGAAAGTAAATTTAAAGCATTAACAATTTTTTTATTCATTTAGCAACATAAATTTAATGCTAAAGAGACACCGTAAATCACGATGGGGCAAAAAATACAGCAACGAAGAGTCAAATGTATCTATGACTTAAAAATTAAAAATAAAATTAAAAAAATGTATCTACGACTATGTGAACGTCGCTTGTAGGGGTGAAAGGTCAACGTGGCGTCAGATAGTCAGCCTGATTGAGAAAGCAACAGTCGAGATTGAAACCGGTTTGCGGCATACGGTCTTATTGGCCTTAGAGGAAGTCGCTAGTTGTCATTGCTTTTGTGTATAGAAAAGCCTTTGACTTTTTGCTATATATAGTTGGAGATGGAGATTTGAATTTTGTTTTTGGTTTTAGTTTTTTGCTGCGACTTGTCAATTTTGTCTTGTAAGGTAAATGTCATTGTCCATCAAGTATCATCAACCACAAGAGAGTCTAATTTATTTTTAATTTATTTTTATATATATTGTGATGCTTGAATTAGGGATCTTTTAGATCCCTGCAACAACGACCTTGTCGTTAAAGTGATCGTCGATTGGTACAAGATAGTCTGATTGGGATGATTTTAGAAATTGAATGTAGGCACTCTAAGAAAATAAATTGTTTCCCTAAGAATTGACTTCTATACTACCATTTAATCGAATGATATAATATGGACTATTATATCTAAGATTATTAAGAGTTTTAATATTGATATAATATTGAAATGAAATGAAAGAATTTTAATGATGTTCACAAGATTATGCAATCTAAGGGATCAAGATTCATATTCTTAATATGTTTTCAAGTTCCTTTCAATATCGAATTTTCTACTATGAACCTTGATCAAGAAACCAATCGTTTTATGAAGCCTTGCCTCCTCAAATAACTTCACAGTTGATTCTATTGCATATGATCCAATATAAAGTTGCAAAGGTAGAGCGTGTGCTTGTAGTGCATAATGCAAAGGTATGAAGTTTATGCAAAGCATTATTCTTAAAAGAGTTAAAGATGCTTTGAGGAAGTTGTGAAAGATTCTACCAAATAACTCATAAGTGTTGCATGTAGAACATATAAGGTTAGTTCTTGCATGACTTAGTGTGAAGAAATATTACTTAATCTACATCTACGCCTAAGGTAAATGTACTCTAACCTAACAAGCATGTGACTGTGGAAGAGTTACAAAGATAATAGGTTCGTTGATTTTTTAATGAGTAAGCTTGTGCTCATATCACATGATGTATAGGAAAATCATGTTGTGATAAAGTTGGTCCCTATGACATAAACAAGCATTAATCCATGTAAAGTTGAGAATGAGCTAGACTTATCATGGATAAGGCAATTATGGATTTGTTACTTAGTTATCTTCTTGATTTATGAAATTATGTCCATGTAAAACTTAGCATAAATGGATTCGCGATATATAAGGCAATCATGAAGTTGTGACTAAATTGGCCTCTGTGACATATACATGCATGAAACCATGTAAAAATTTATGTACAAATAGATTCAAAATGTATTAGAGAATCATGGAGTTCTAATCATGTTGGCCCCCACAACACATGCTAGCATGACACTAAGTGAAATTGAGATAGTGTTCGATATTGTATGCCCCATTAAATTGAGTGCATAGCATCACTCTAGATTCAATTTTATGAGATTTGAAAAGATATGTAATAATATAATAGCCATGTATAGCAATGTAATGGGTCTATATGTGGCTTGTAGAATGTAAGCATTAGATAACATGTAATCATGAGAAATAATTACTCCCTTAATGTAGCCCCAAAAAGGAGAAATCATGTAACAAACTATAAAGATCATATGTCATATGCCAACATCTAATATTAATACAATAACTTCCATGTAAGTTATGTTCATGAAAGAGTGATATAATGAGTATGACATAAGATTTCATGTGAAAAAACCATATTTAGTAAAATTTGTGCAAGGTGTGTTCATGTGAATGATTTTAAGAATGTGAGATGTAAAATATATTCATACAATAATAACACAAGAAATATTGTGAAATATGTTATCATGATAGAATCATGCAGTGATTGTGACAATTTCATAAGAATGTGAAAGTTGCAAATAAAGTATGATCATGAAAAAAATTATGACACAATGTAACAAGATAAATGGCATTATGTGAAAGTGGGTATGAGGTCCCTAGGATAAAATTTGTTTATCTTGTAAAGTGAAGATTCACAACTCTAAACGGGGAAAGGAAAATAAGATGATATAATATAATCATTGTAGATCAAGTGATAATTTTTGTTTGGAACTCTATATTTCTCTAATGTACAAACAATCATGAAAGTGATCAAGATGGCCATGCGTCAAATGTCGCTATGTAAGGTCATTGTAAGTAGTTTATTGTAAGATGTGATCATGTAAGCAAAATATAAATGATTTCATGCAAGATATAACCATGTAAGCACGATATAAATTATGGCATGTAAGATATGACCATGTAATCACAATATGAATAATGTAGGAGCAATGAAAAGGAACACCATATGAAATCAAATTATGTAATACTAATAGTGTGATATAATAGGCAACAATAAGTAGTTCTTCTCCAAGGAGAGATGAGGAAGTACTTGGATTGTATGATAACATCCAAATAAATTCTCCCAAATGGGGAATCCAAGTATTTTTTGTGTATATTTGTGACCACTACCATGAATGAAAGAAACTAAATTGTAAAAGATAAATATGTAGAGATGAAGGGTTGTGGAAATATAAGAAAAAATAATTGTTGATGACAAGAGCCATGTGAACTAAAAAATTAAATTAATGAATATTGAATTTTCAATATGAAAGGATAAATAAAAAAATTAAGGAATAATTAAATTGACCAAGAAGCATATGTAAAAAAGAGTGAAGATTGATGGCATGAGTATAAATAGAGGATTACAAAAAAATGACATAATAAAAAACTCTAATCACAAACCAAAATCAATGGCAATTATTTTTGGTCAACATGAATGAAGTTTCATTCAAACACCTACATTACATTGCAACTTCTCAAATCCATAGAGGGAAAACAAATAGGTAAGTAAAAAATAAATAAAAGGTGCTGAAATATAGGACATATGAAACAAATAGGATATTCATGCAAGGTTATTTCAACATTCCATGGATTGAAAAGTGGATTTTCATCATCCATGATCAAAAGTTTTTTTTGTAATTTGTGATACTTTCCAAGAAGGAATGAACTCTTCAATTTGAGATTGTGCATCCATGGCATACGGAGGGCACTAGATCTACATCTCATTTGATTTTATTGAGTTGGTAGTGAGTCTTTTAGTTTTTTAAAATGATAATGTAATCAAATAATAGGGCCTCCATCATTTACTTCAAATATATTTAAAGGTTGATTCTCACATCTACTTCTGTGGATGTAGACCAATTTAAATAAAACACAAAATTTTGAGATGTTATTGACTATTAATCGCTCAATGAGCACGACCTTTCTGATCCTTTTGATCTAAAAATCTATAGATCATACAACTTTATGTTTAAAATTTTAATAAAGGGAAATAAAACCTAGAATTTGATTTGAATTAAAATTGAAGGTTATGTGACACTTGTAAAATATTGAATAAAAGCTAAAGCATTTAAAAATTTAATCTATAATCTATCTACAAGTGTAATCTACAATGAAAATAATGTTTTTTAGGCACTACATTTTTTACAACTCTTTGAGGGGCTCTTAAGGGCCAATGCATATGGTTGTTTGCATCCTTTCTCTCTCTCTCCCTTGTCAACTATAATATATTCTTGGAAAGCTCCTAAGTAGCACCAACAATTTCTCACTTGTCAACTACAATATTCTCAAGGATCAACTCATATGATTATTTGCATTCTCTCTCTACCTTGTCATTTCTATTTTAATTTTAAAATACAATTTTTTTCTTTATTTTTGTATCATTTGTCATTCCCTAGCTTGCTAATTTTGTTGTCCTTATTTCTTGTTGTACAATTAAGTTCAATACCCAATGAAAACTTTAAATTATGTATTTTTTGTGGATGATAGTGTGAGACTAGGATGACAATACGAAAATAATACAATGTATCACACAAACATCCACACATCATGATAACATCCTAGATAGTGAGCTTCATCCTTTAATGTCAAGTTCTTTATTTTCTTCTATTTCTATTTCTACATCTAGTTATTGATTGTGTATTTTAGTTTTCTATAAATTGACATTTTATAACTTAGCTCAATTAATGTAATATAATATTTAAAGTGGCATAAATTTTATATTACTTAAATAAAAATGTGTACATACATATCCTTAAATAGTTTCTAAAGAATAAAATGGTGAATGTATGATGTGTGTGTTAATAAAGTTTGTGTTGCACTTAATCTTGTATGTGAAGTAGGGATGTTGTTCCCCCTAGGTGATATGGACTACATGAAATATGATATAATGCTAGTTTTTCTTGTGAAAATGTGATGCCCCAAGATTTTGTATAATGGTGATTACCCCTAGTGTACATACATAAGCATAATGCTCGTAGTGTGTGCATACATGTAATTCCCTTAGAATATATGCTATATAGTGATGTAAAAAAATCTTGTATGCATTGTGCATAGATTCCTATCATATTACATCCCTAAGGATAAATAAAAGAGGATGTATCTATGTGCAACAACTAATTTTAGTCACATGGTTAAATATATAATGGGTGACTAGTTGTGATGAAGGAAGTGTCCCATGGGATATGATGGAAAAAATTGGCTAAGAATTTAGAAAAGATGACTATGTAGATGTTGATGTTTGTGTTGAATGTTGTCAACATGTGTGATCTTGGAAACATATGATTTTTTACCTACAAAACCCTAGAAAAAAGTGTGGAAGATAAAAAGCATGTAAATAGTGATTAAAATAGCATTGATCCTATATATACTACCATATAAAGATAAATAGGAGGTTCTACTTTGGATTCAATATACAACTAGATTTATTGAATCTAAAACCATAAATGCAGTCATATAATTAATATAAAAGATTGATAGAATATAAAAAATATGGAATTGATAGAGTTAGAATGAACTCACCCTATTTTCTCAAGTTGTATTCAATCACAAACCATTTTATTCTTGAAAATGAGAGAAGAATAGCCCTAAAGTGTTGATATCTACCTAGATAATCATATACTAGCATCCATGTTGAATTCCAATAGATACATAATTGTTGACAATGGTTCTAGCATGACCAACTTTTGAGTAACAATAGATTGAACTACTCTTGAAAAGTAAGAGTTCCTACTCCAAGGTTCCTTTTAAGCCAGGTCTTGACCGCGATGGGTAGCTTAGTGGTCTATGTAAATTTTTTAAACAAGGGGTCTTTTGTAATCTAGACTTACAAGAAATATATCACAACATGCAATACTAGACACAATATACATATATCTCTTACAATATTTTTAAATTCAAATTTGTTGCATTGTATCGAACGTTACATCAATCTTTACCAAATCTGTGTAATTATCATTCCCTTCAAATATTTGAAATAGCTTAAATATTTGGTTCAAATAAATAGCAAAAGATTAAGGTAAGAAGAAATATTGAAAATAGAATAAGTTAAATAGACAATGATAAATTCCATTTAATCCACCAATTCTGAAATTGTTAAGAAAAATCAAGGGAAACAATATTATAAAAATCGGTATTCACACAATCACATATAATACCGATATAATCACTAAGGGAAAATTCTAGATTCAAATTTTCAAGCCACATCAAATCAAAATGCCATGTTACATACACAAATTTGAGACAAGACTCTATTACCACCGTTAAGAAAATGATTTCACTAATTTGTTCAAGTCAGATAGATAAAATAGGCATACCGTCACCAATTATTGAGAACTCATATCCAAGCAATAGACACAATCCTTCAATATTATATTAATCATGCACAAAATTTAGTAGAAAAGTTCAAGATGAAATTGTATCTATTTCTTGCATTCAAATGATTTGTTATCCCTAAAAATTCTCAAAAAGCTAAAATATATAGGAACCACATGTCCTATAACTTGTGGATCTACAAATAGTTCACTTAGATTTCAACTCAAGAGATCAACCCCCTATATGAAAATGAACTAAACTAAACTAATAAATAACACTAAAATTGTAGATCTACTAAGGATTCAAGGCCATATCAACATTTTGCTAATTTGGACATTGATTTATTACAAATGAAATTAAAAGAATAAAATAAGTATTTTATCACTTAATATCTAAGAAGCTCTTTGAAAAAAATTAATAACTTTATCTAAAGTACTCATGTTGGGTCCCTTATGATATTGTAATTTAATTCTCTATGAAAAAGTGGAGTTCTCAAGCTTCTCTTGTAACTCGTTGAAAGTCACTAACTTGCCCTAAAAACTCTGAATGCCCACTTTCCACTACATCATTTAGTTGATGACCCCTTCAAACGATTGACCATGTAAAGAATTTTTAAAATCTTTGATTATCTTCATTAAGGAAGCCACTAAAGAAGGGTTTTCCCAAAATGTGCAACCCAAATTCTCTACAAATTGCTCAATTTTGACCATCACCTAATCAACTAGTCCTTTATTTTTTCTAAGTTTATCTTTGCACTTATTCAAAACTTTGACCCTCAGTTGTCTAGCCTTCAACTATTCTTTTGGTCTATATGATCTTCTTCTTCAATTACATTTTCTTTTATTAAGTCCTCAGTAGACATAGCTTTTATTCTCTACAAAATTGGGATATAATCATCCCATACCAATACATATATTTATTTTTGACTCAATTTCATGAGCTAGACTGGCTTCATCACTAATGTAGTGATAAGCCTTTATTTATTTTCTCAAAACTCTCTTCTTGAACACTTGTAGATCCTCCCTCCATTCCCTTGCAGTAGAAAGGAGATCTTCAGGGTCTAGATGCTAAGCATCCTTACTCAATGTAGCATACAAAAATGGAGCTAGCTCAAAAAAGGCTCTTTTCAGGAGTTGAAAGTTGGGAAATACCTATTTTGTTTTCCATTAATCATCGGTAAGGCTCAAAATTTATTCATGATCTCCAAAAATTGAAGAACATTATTTGAGACTTTTGAGAACTCTTGTCTTTCTTGGAAGAAAGCTTTAGTTGTCGAGGATTAGAGATGTTGTCTATCCCTCGAGATAAACAGTCAAATTTAGCAGTAGATATTCTCGATAAGAGAAATTTGTAAGGATTGAGAATTCTATCTTTTGAATTTAATAATCGAGAATCAGAGATGTCTTTTTTATTTTAAAGTGTTAGGAATTAAGGGCAAGAAATGAAGAGATTAAATCACTAATTAAATATAGATTTAATAAATGAAGCAGAGGAATTGAATTACAAAATAGAGTGAGACAACAAGTTGAACGTGGTTCTCCCTTTCCTGGGCTATGCCCACAAACAATAGTCCACTTTTATTTAATTTCCAATGAAATATAAATTGCATTTACTTGCAACAAACGATTACAATGTGCATCAACAATTTCACATGATTTCACTACCCAACTTCACCACACACTTTGCTACGTGTGCCACTAACAATCTGCTATCACCTTCACACTACACCGTGTGACTTGCATCAACAAAACTCAACATCACATGGTTTTCCATTCCCACGTGTGCGCTTGAGCTGCTAGTAATTCACAAAACTATGACTTCATTTTTAGGGAAATTTTTCAATTGTTTTAAATTGAATTACATACGGGATTCATGATAAATTTCCTTTATGAAATATATGGAATTTTTGCTTCGAGGGCACTACACCCAAGCCCCTATTGGGGACATTACCCCCAAGCCCCCAATGTGGGCTCCACCCCTAGACCCTCATCGATGGGTGGTCCCCCAGACCCTGTATGAGAGGCTCTGCCCCCTGGACTCCCCTGTTAATTAATTTGGGGGTAAAATGTGTCGTGAAATGTGACCAAAATTTAAACTCCAGAGGCTGATTAGGTTCCACATAACAACATAAAGATCTTTTTAATAATTGGTAGAGTGTATGTCTAACATTTGATTCCTAAAATGTCATAATGATATTCATGGAACCCCTTTCAAGGGTTGGAGATTAGAGAGGTAGCTTATTCCTTAAGTGCATTTTCAATAATAGATAAGACTTACTCTCAAGGTCTAATGATCAAAAAAGGTTTGAATGAAAATGTAAATTCATTGAGTTTTAGGAGTCACTAATAAGGCTTAGCCTTATTCTGAATCTTTCGAATAAATGCTAAGGGACATTCTCAATATCTTATTTCTAAAAAACTCAATCAATTTTTTATAAGTGAAGTATGAGTCATCAGGTGTCAAGAGTCGAGGATGAGGCTTAACTCCTACAAATTATTTAGGAAAACATTAAATGGGATATTCGACCTCCATTTACTAAAAAATTAGCTAGAATATTGAACGACTTTCATGATGTATTAGGTGTCAGGGGTTGGAGATGCGGTTGATTTTCTTCCTAAAACAAGGGTTGGAAGGGAAAACATAAACTTGATGAGGTGTGATGGCAACATCACAAACAACCTTGATTAGTGCATTGAGGTGAAACAAGATTCAATGAGGAAAGAAAATAAAAAAATGAAGACAAGAAAAATGAATAAAAATGAAATAACCAAAAAGGAAAGACCAAAACTTAGTTGAATCTCAACAACAAGGCAACATAAAGTGACAACAAATGAAAAAACCATAAAAATGTGATGCAGTCATGGTAGGAGGGTTCTAGAAGGAACAGTTTGGACCATGCAACAATGAGTCAACACAATAGAAACAACACAAAAAATAGATAGGCGAACATGAATCATCATTAATATAGAATGCTTATATGCAACATTGGCCACAAGGGTGAATATCTAGGGCTCATAGGCCTTTCCTTAAAGGATTACAACATACCACTGGCCAAAAAGCCTTATTACATGCCCCGAAGGGTTTATACAAAAATGTAAGGAATCTATCTAATCATGAACTTAAAATAGATGGTCTCTAATGAATTACAATTCTTATTGTATACCTTGGAATTCCTACTGCTCTAAATGTGTGAAATAACTAAGAAACATGAATAACAAAATACCAAGGACACCTCAAGATTAGCCAAAAGAGTGATACAACGAAAAGGAATGCAAATAAAATGAAACACAAACACTTTTACCTCCCTTGTTGTTGATACCTCTTTGATTGGCCCTTGCTTGGATTGGTTGTGTGCTCCTTAGATGATGGATTGAGTGACTATATGCAAGATTCAATATGCAAGATGATGAACAAAGATGGTTGAATGATTGAAAAGGCTTGAGAATTCAAATGGACAGCATGTAGTTATCCCAAATGCAAGTGTTGAGAAAGAAAATTAGCAGCATAAGGTTGCTCCAATGAAGAAGTGTTGAAAATGCCCTTGAGGAGGGGGTATTTATAAGAGAATTTGAATTCTCTAGAGAACTCAACGGTCAAGATTGCTCCAACAAGGCCAAGATGAAGGGCTATGGTGGGTTGAGAACCCACAAGCCCTCACATCTTGACATGTGGAGGGTGAAGTGGATAAAGGGATATGAGGTGGAGATGAGTTGTCAAGAAGGTACATGAGGTGGAAAAGGATATGCACCTTGGGGAGTGAGGAGATTTCCACAAAAAGGGATTTCTTGTTCCCAAGTGGGAGTGAAAGAGACATTTGAGGAATTTTGGAATTCCTCAAAAATCTACATGGGAAAGTGAAAGGTGGTTGGGGATATAAATGTGAATTAAAAATTCACACTCATAGGATGATCTAGAGGATAAAAGGTGGGCTCCAAAAAGGTGGGACTTGGTCACATGTGGAGATTGTGACAAGTCCAAGGTTGGTCACATGTGGAGATTGTGACAAGTCCAAGGTTCTAGAAGCCTTGGAAGGATGGAATGTGAATTAAAATTCACATATAAAAGAGGGGAATCTAGGAAGAATAAAAAGGAATTAAAAATTCCTTGGAGAATGATTAGGATTAATTAATTAGTAATTAGAGGATAAATGAGGATTAGAAGCCAACTTGCAAAAGTTGGAGGATGTGACACATCCCAATCGGATTAGCATGTGCACATCCCTAATGGAAGAAATTAGGAGATGGATTAGATTAGATAAAAATGACATGTGAGGAATTAAATAAATGTAATATTTATTTAATTTATTTGATGAAAAGGATTAAAGAGGGTAAGGTATTAATTATTAATTAAATACCTTAGGGATTTGGCAGAATTAAAGATATTAATTAAATAATAGTAATATTATTTAATTAACTCGGATAAGAGGGTGTTTAGATGAAAAGTGATAAATTTGGATAAATTAAGTGTCCACATTTGGATGTCTACATTTTGCCCCTCTTTGAGATGGTGTTACGAAGTAGCATCATTTCAAAGAATATTAAAATATAGACCCTAGAAGAAGATGGTTAGATTGGAAAAGATGCCCCAGTCATCAAAAGGATGACTAGGAGGAAAGACGATGGGGGTAAAGATGAAGAGTTAGGGATGAAGGATGCCCCCTCGAGAGGACATGCGAGTTGAAGAGAACACGCGTGTGCTCTCGAAATAGATGATGTGATGCAGGGGGAGATGAGGAAGATGATGGAAGGTGATGGGTAAGAGAGAAGGAGAAGTGATAGGAGATGGATGAAGCACAAATGGATTTGATGACAGAAGGTGATATTGCCCCAGTCAAGGTACAAGCCAAAATGGGTTGATGATGGATGGAGTGTTGTCAATGACAGATTGAAGGATCCCGAAACAACATGAGGATAGGGAAGGATACATCCCACGGAGTGGTATTGATGAGGGAAGGATACATCCCAAAACACCACAAGGATAGGGAAGGATACATCCCATTGAGTGGTATTGATGAGGGAAGGATACATCCCAAAATACCACTAAAGGATAGGGAAGAATAACTCCCGATGATGATGATGAAAGTGTTGGTGATGAGGGAAGGATACATCCCAAAACAACACCAAAGAGATAAGGAAGGATACTAAGGGATGATGATGATGGGTCAGGGCTGGTAACGGGACTGGGGACAAGACGAAGGATTTGATTAGGTGATTTGTGTGAGATTGAACAGATGAGGAGATGATTGATTTGTGAGATTGAAGATTTGGTTCGATATCAAAAGATTTGGACTGTTGATGGACGAAAGCTCAGATGAGGGGTTTGGTGAAGCTCAGATTGGGATTGGATTGAAGACTAGAATGGTTGAAGGATATGATTGGATTGATTCTACACCGAGTTCCGGAGTTTAAAAGGGCATAAGATGTTGACAATCAGATTTTTCCCAATTTGGCAATTTTCAAAAATTGTCAAATTTTGCCATTTTAGGAAACCTCAGGGCCGTATGTTTGAGAGTCCCAATTTTTTCCAAGAAATACCCATTGGGGAGATAGGATGAATTTCCAACTAACATCCCAAATTTGAGATATGCATTTTGAGTTATGAGTGAAAACAATTTTTCAAAATGCTGGAGAAAAACACTAAATTGGGATTTTGAGGGTCAAGATGAAACTTTGAGGCCCCGAAAATGGGTCAAAATGGTTTCCAACAGGTTTCAAAGAAACCAGTTGGAAATCCACTTGCTATCGCATAACGCAACTACCCGTCAAATTTCAACTCAAATGGACACTCGAGTCAAAAGTTATGGCCTCCGGAAGTGTCGGTGTAAAAATCAAAAATCGATTTTGAAAAATCGAAGATATGGGTTTTGTTCGCGGAGGAAAATGAGGAACTAGGTTGAAAGCGATTTGGAAAAAAAAGTCCAAATTTAATGGGAAATTGGAGGGAAAAAGCCGGGG